>VZRI01003117.1:171690-189350 GCA_013397515.1 Upupa epops
TGAGGGGTGACCTCATTAATGCCTACAGATATGTGAAGGGTGGGTGTCAGGAAAATGGAGCCAGGTTCTTCTCAGTGTCATCTGGTGACAGGACAAGGGGCAATGGGTGCAAGCAGGAACATAGCAGATTCCATATAAATATCAGAAGGAACTTCTTCACAGTGAGGGTAACGGAGCATTGCAACAGGCTGCCCAGGGGAGTTGTGGAGTCTCCATCTCTGCAGACGTTCAAGACCTGTCTGGATGTGTTCCTGTGCAACTTGGTCTAAGTCATCCTGCTGTGGCAGAGGAATTGGACTAGCCGATCCTTCGAGGTCCCCTCCAATCCCTAAAGATTCTATGGATTCTATCAACAAGTCAAGGACCACAGCATAAATAACTGCTTCTTGCTATCTGTTTGACATAACACAAACCAAGTGTTTATGGAAGAAATATAGTATTGGCTATCCAAGCATGCATTCAGCCTGGTACGTGCAGTCACATGCACTGGAAAAACAGTGCAGAAATGCAAACGTAGCTGTTTGTGAACTGACAGTAACTCATGTACACAGATAAGCGCTAATACAGAAAAGTGTGTTCAAATATTCATTCAACATTCTTCATTGCACTTTTCTCTTGAACACTAGGAACACTAGACACACTCGGAACCATAACAGATGGTTATATTCCTCCCAAATCAATGCACACAAGTAATTACAGAAGCAGCTTTGGTTGCAAAAATGTTCAAAGGAGGGTCCTAGTGGAGGGCAATGTGCATTAGCCTCTCAGGCTTTGTGAGACATAAATGTAAGACACATCTACAAAAAGTGAAAGGACAAAGAAGATACTGAGGTAGTAATAGAAGTTGTTTTCAGTTTTCTTTTCTGAATATAAATATATTCTCTAATATCACTTTCATAATTCTTATTGGCCATGTAAATCATCACCAGTGATGAAAATGAGGCAAAACTAAATTTCTGTTAGAAGAGAGGTTCCTTTGTCACTGAAAAGGAAGACTAATGTCTTTTATATGTTCTCATGGGAGCATTTTCTCAGGAGGCATTCATTAACTGATACTGGAAAGTATTTGTGGACTTGGGAATCAGAAAAAGGTCACTGTTTTTCCTGTTCTTAGAGTATGATAGTACAGCAAGGACTGAGTCCAGCCTGATTCAATATATTCATGAATGACATGGATGAGGGGACACTGTACCCTTAGCAAGTTTGATGATGATACAAAGCTAGGAGTGCCTAGCACACTGGAGATCTGTGCTGCCACCCAGTGTGACATGTATGTCCAAGAGTTGGACAGAAAGGAATTTGATGGAGTTCAGCAAAGGCAAATGTAGAGTGCTGCATCTGGGGAGGAACATCCCCATGTATCAGTATCGATCAGGGACTGACCTGCTGGAGAAAAGGACCAAGGTGTGCTGGTGGACCTCAGGCTCACCATAAGCCAGCAATGTGCCCCTGAGGACAAGAAAGCCAATGGTCTTCCAGGGTGCATTAAGGACAGTGTGGCCAGTGGGCCAAGCAAGCTTATCCTTCTCTACTCTGTCCTGATCAGGCCACATTTAAAATATTTTGTCCAGTTCAAGGACCCTAGTTTAAGAGGCACAGGTTGCTGCTGGAGAGTGTACAGTGCAGAGCTGCTAAGATTATCAGGGGGCTGGGGTATCTGGCTTATGAGGAGAGGCTGAAAGAGCTGCAACTTTTTTGCCTGGATCAGAGACTGAGGGGAGACCTGATCGATACTTACAAATATCTGAATGGTAAATGTCACAATGATGAGACAGGGCTCTTCTTGGTGGTGCTCAGGACAAGGGGCAATGGGCTCAAACAGGAATAGAGGAGGTCCAGTTTAAGCGTAAGGCCAAACTGTATCATAATGAGGGTAATGGAGTGCTGAAACAGGAATATCCTTCCCTGGAGAGAGTCTAGCAGGAGTGTAGGACTAGATGATCTCCAGAGGTGCCTTCCAACCCCTACCATTCTATGACCATACAGAAACCATTATTGACAAGAGCTGCTAAATGTCTGTATTCCCATAAATGCATATTTCCTCTTTCACACAGAACTTGACAGATATCTATGTCACTTCTCCCATCTCCAGGGTTTCTCAAAAAGCATACTCAAGATAGGCAAGGAAAGAACAGGCCTGGAGTCACACAAAGCTACTCCCACATGATTCCCATGAATCTTTTTCAGTATGCAGCTTGCAGTACTGTTCATTATAGATATGATAAAAAGCAAATACCCTGGAGATTCTGATCCCACAATTGGCCAGAGGTTATGAAGATCAGGTTGATCACAAGAACTTGCACAAGGAAGATCTCCTCTTTTTGTGGGATTACATGGATAGTACTAAAGAATACTTGGCTCAGACTGTGTGAAAATGCCATAAATCATGGCAGAACTTTACACTGCCTTTATAAGCAATGGCAAAATGTCTAAAGCAATGAAGGATTAGAGCTATTGCATTTCATATTGTTCATTGAGGCAAGAGTTCTACCCATGTGATTCTCACTAGGGAGCTACATTTGTGACAGATTTCTCTTTTTTGGTCTCATGAGGTTCAATGCCACCACTGACCCAAAATGTGAATAGACTTGTGCAAATTTTTCAAAATAACATTTATGTCAATATTTTAAAAGTTTTCACAGAAAGAAATGAGTTTTTGCAAAAGTTATTGTCTTTCCTTTTCCACCTTGTATGTTAAAATAATCTCAGATATTTTCCTTTTGGCAAATTTTATATTAACCCATGAAGTCAAATTAGAATGATTTATAGACGAGTCTTGCTTAGTTAGTTAAGTTGCAGCAAACTGTAACGCGACTATGTAATTAAAAAATTAATATTAGGGCACCTTAGTCCTAATACATGTAATAATATTATTAATAAATCTTGTTTGGTACCTGACCTTATAAAAATATAGTTGATTTTGCTGTTCCAAATAAGTATAAATAATTCAAGAAAGTGCTTTTCTAAGCAGGTTATTACCTATAAAGATGTAGCTTTTAAGACAACCTTTAATATAAAATATGTATAACTGCCACATATATTATTGACAGGTACACAGAATTGTTAGCACAGTACCTTATTACCAGAAAAACAAATGAGAATCCTGGTATGAAATTGTGTAGATGTGAGAAAGTAGATTTTTCTTAAATGTATCTTTTCCCTTCATAGTAATCAAAATAAACCTCAGTGTAAGGGCTTCATAATGTTTAGTCTCAATGTAAGAAGTTTAGAGATATCATAAAAAAATAAGAGAAAGAGGAAAATCATGTCTAACTGAAAAAGAAAATAAGCATATTTGCCATTGAGAGGACATTCTGCTATTTCCTTCCTTTGATGTAGCTCACATTGTGATGGTCACAATGTCAGGATTAATTAGGCCTGAAGGTGGTGTAAATGCCAAAAGTAAAAGTTGCTGTACATCTGTTCTAATTTATCTCATGTATGTTCCTTCAGCAAGTAAGTGAAGAATGTGGCTTGGGCCATCTGTGACCCAGTTAGAGAGAGCAGGATGGCTTGTTGCCTTGCGGGTGCCAGGACAGGAGTAGTGACAAGAAGGTCAAAGGATGATCTGAAGAGTGCTGGGGAATTTCCACTTGTATACAGACTTGTGACTGGGGAAGGTAGGAAAGGCAACCTCAGTGACCTTGAAAGGGAAACTTAAAGCTGGATCCTCTTAGGCAATCTCATGAAAGCTATCCTTCAGCCTGTTAGCAAAGGAATATTGATAAATGTCCATTTACCAATGCAGAAATAATGCCAGGAAGAAAGACACGAGGGAAAAGTGTCCATAAGAAAGATAGTGTCCAGCAGTTACATCAGCTAAAAACAAGACTTGAAACACCCAACAGGAATGAGATTTAGTAGATTAATCTTTTTTAAGATTCAATTGAAGTTTTCTATTGACCTGTAATTTCAGGATTAATTTTCTAAAAAACTATATCGGGCTGCTTTATGACATAATACAGTGAACAATGAGCAGAAGTTGTGTGTGCTATGAAGTCAAAAGAACAGAGCAGGCAAGTTGAGCTAGAAGAAATTACACGTGGTTTTCAAATACACGTGGTTGGGTCATATAGAAAATTAGAGAATGATGGTCAGGAAAACAGTAAAATCATATTCATCTTAATATATTTCTCACATGCAGCTACCTTAAGGGTGTCAAAACGCAATAAAATTGGTCCAGGAAGAAATGTGGTTTTGTCTGGTAATGATCAATAAAAATACTGACAGTGAATGCAAAAGAGGATTGGAAAGCAGTGAGTTAAAAAAATAATAAGAATAAACTATTTGACGTCCGAGAAAGTGTGAGGTAAACAGCCAACTGGACACAAGTTTGTAATAAGCAATAATGGCCATCATAAAGTCAGTTCAATTTTCTGTTGAATAAGATAAGGAATCATATCCTGGGGTTTTAGCTTTCCTCCACATGCTAGGAAAGAATTTAGAGTGGTGTAATTAACAATCACGTTTCTACAGGGATTAGTTGGGGAAAAGATGGCACAGTGATAGAAATGAATTAGCTAACAGTGTTGTAATGTCAAAAGAGTAAAGTAGGGTACTCAGCTTTATCAAATAAAAAAAGAGGGAGAGTTTTTAATAAGGTATCCACATGGATGTGCATAACAACACAGGGTCAAGATTCAGAAACTAAAGGATGTGAATAATGGTGAGGAAGACATAAACTTTATGAAGCACCAGGAAATTTTAAGAATGAGCACTGTGAGAAAGTGTCCCACAAATGGAGCCTATGAAAGCCTCTTCGGGAATTGCTGAACTATATGTTTATAATATCTGCAAAGAAAGCATTAAAAAGACAGCCTGATTGAGCTACCAAGTTTTCATTAGAGGTAGCTTAGTTAAATAATCTAGAGGTCATTTCCACCACTAATTTGCTACAGCACTTCACTTAATTGAATTAACAAAAAAAGTTTGAACTTCCATTGAAAAGCATGATGAAGCAGATCAATGTAAAATGGTTGCAGTAAGTTTTTGCTTAATGATTTATTTGCTTTACTATTCCTACTGAGCAAATGGATTATGAAAAGATCCTATTCAGAGAAACAATTGGAATAATCTCAGATCTTTTTGCAGACCCACAGGTACAAAATAATCTTAAAGTTTTTTTCATGAAGGTCTCAAATTTGCTGAAACCCAGCAATTATGAATTACCATGTTATTATTTTCTCCCTAATCTCAGCTACGCATCAACAGTTATAATGGAAAGAGATTGACAGAAAGCTGGGATTTAGTAGCTACTCAGCAATTAAATTGCACAACTAGTCTTTGTTCTACTGTTCCCTGGTGGATACAATCCTTTCCATTAATCTGCATGTTGATTATAGCCCATCCATGATATTGATCTGTGTTTCACAGTCCTGTGACTGCAGGAACATGTAGTTCCATGGGCAGCTACAGTACTGCACACATTTAAAATTCATGCTGAAATATTTAAAGCCAGAAAAAAGAAAAAAAATAATAGTGGTCTTTAAACTGATTTGAGCTTCTCCACTTTTGCCATGCCAGTGTTATATTTTTCTCTCCACTTGCTAATAATACTAAGAGAAATTAAATTTATACACACAAGAAAAAGCAAAATAAAACTTAAAGGTTGTTTAACTCAGGAAACCTCATAAATATTATTCTGTAATAGTTGAAGCAATTTTAGATCTTTATCACAGCTTCTTCCTCTTATTCAGATACATTTGTGAGGACAGATGCAAGAGAGCCTATTATTTGTCATTTATTCTCCAAGACATAATGAAGGCACTTTTCTTCCTCTTGCATCCCAGTTCCATATTCTGAATCTTCTGTAATTCTGTTGGGTTTGCTCCAATGTAACAATTGTGTAGTTTAGTTTTTGTTTATTTAAAGAATGCATACGGAGTTGGAATCGCCCATCTGTGGATTCATCCATGCTTGTATTGGGCAATTATCCTGTCAGCTGTCTTCTCTGTGCATCTACACCACCAGATATGAAACTCGAGGTGAAAGCTCCTGGCTGCAGGATGCTCTTACATCCCACCTGAAAGAAAATCCAAAGAGTGATGTAGGGAGACATTATGAAGAATTGACATTGTATATATGACTATACAGAGGGACAGAGCAGTTGTTACAGAAGACATGCAGGAGAGAGGAAGATGAATCTTAACACTAAGGCTGCCTGTAAAAACCATGTAATGTAACAGCATGTTACAGAGAAAGAAAAGCAGGGCTAATAATACTCAGTGTGAGCACCTCAGGGGTCCAATCCTATCCCTTTGAGAGATGGGCGACCAAGTCAGAGACTTTTCTCTAGTGAGGCAGAGAAAACACTCCTTGACTATTTTTCTTCCAGATTTCTCTTGTGATGAAAAAGGAATCACTACAAAGAAGGAAAAAAAGGTTGCTGAGAGGAGAACAGAAGGAAGAAAAATGACTGCAGAGAAGAAAGGGACGGATGGAGGCAAAAAAAGAAGTGTGAAATGCACAGAAGAAGCAAAACACAAAATACAAAGGAGAAAAAGTAACATTAACTAGAAGATTGAAATTTTTTCCTGCAACATCCATCTTTAAAAATGAAGAGCAAAACAGACTGACTACAAAATCTGCTTGATTACCTGTAGGAAAGCTATCTATAACAAGGTACTAGTCTGTCCTGAAACATTCATGCATTTACATCCTGGAGGTGTTTCTGCCTTTTTAAGAATTTTCCTCAATCAGGAAGTACCTGATAAATATTTTTAATTGTTTTTGCAATTTGCTAATGATACTGTAAGAGCCAATAATGACTAAGTTAGAATGCAGATGTGAAAACATTGGGAAATTTCTACAAGGTTATTACATTTTTATGTGAGTATATTATGAGTGTAGTTTGAACACTATGAGATCCTTATGTGACTCTCTTTAAGGGTGACTATTTGCAAAGATTGTTCAATATTGTCTGTCGGTGCTACTCCAATTTATATGGATTCAAATTATTTAAAATAGTCACTGGGTCAATAACTATGTGAAAACTCTGCCTCACTTGCAGAGAAGTTAATAGCTGAGGTGGTTTAAAACCATCTTAATCACTGCTTAACTCAACACTTCACTGGGGATTATCAATCAGGCTTGATTAAAATGAACCCATACCTTGGCCACTGGAGTTTGTAGCTTGACATCTTAATACTAGCAACCTTTGGCAGAGAGACAGAACAGGCAACTGTGGGCAGCAGCTTCTTAAACTGCCAGCCGGAGCTGGATCAATCACACTTTCTGTCTATTAATTCTTGACCCTGTAGTAGCAGTACCCACTGAGAAGGGACAATCCCAAGTCACATCACTTCCAGAGGCGAGGTATTTATTTATCCCTTGCCTTGTTCAGAGGACTGTCCTGTGTTTGACAGTACCTAGTTCTGCTTTTTCACCAGTTCTTCCTGTGAACCATTGAAATTTTTCTCAAAACAAGCGGTTTCATGAAACAGATCAAAATCAGCAGTGTGTTGACTCTGTAGTGAGGCAATGTGACTTGTTTTCTGTTTTCTGTCCAGCTCCAGAAGCAGGCACACACCTTGAGCACAACAAGACAGCTCTAAATGAGCTGCAGATTTTCTCTGACAATGTTTTTGTTATCAAACGTCTGGCTGCACTTATTTTTCATTCACTGACTGCCTGATTCATTGACAGCAGTTTTCTGCCAGTGGAAACGTCCACCCCAGTGGATAGCCAACAGCAGTGTGGCTTTAAATTCCAGCCAGATTTCACAGAGCATGGCCAGCAGGAGCTGCCTGGAAAATGCATGGAGTCAATGCATCAACTTGGTATCTTGACTGTGGCTGGGAGCGTCAGAGCACCTGGACACTGTTGGGGCCCCTCAGTGCCAGGAACTGCCAAGGCTTCCACCCACCACTAATGAGCTGCTTAACAATATACCCAGTATGGGCTCTCTCCTACTAGTTGCATTTTACTCTATTTCTCGATATGGTAATTCCCATGCCTGAGTTTTCTGCTGGTATTCTGCATCTGATTTAGCCATTTCTTGCCTCTTGTTAATTTTCCTCTGTTTTATTTAACATCTTAATTACATTTCATCAGAGGTTATTTCTGTCTGATTTTTTATATTCAGAGTTCTCATTTGTCAGCCTAATATTTGCTTTATGAGTCCCTGCTTGATTTTTTATTTTGCTGCTATTGCCTCTATTCTTTTACTATTATTGCTGCTTCCATTAGCTTGACCATACACTTTGGACTGCTTCTCTCAGCCTCTAGAACAACATTTCTTCATGGCTTTGATCCTAAATTACCTCTTTCATATGGGGCTCATTCATTTGGAATCCAGATTTCCTTAGCTTAGCATTGCAATTGCCAGAGTAGTTCTTGATGAAAGAAAGGCTATCAGAATTTGATTAAAGCCAGAATGCTTGAACAAGCGTGATGCAAATTGTCTTTTCTTGCATAGATCAGTCCTGCAGAGCCATCTCTGCTCCCCCCAGCTTGGCAGAAGTGCCCGGCCACCTTACTGCTGCTGGCAAGCCTCTGATTCCAGCTTCCAGTAGCAAACTGCAGGGTAAGACATTGCACAGAGTCAGAACTGTTGGCACAGTCCAATCCTCTATATGCAAGAACATGCTGTTTTACCTGGGCTGTTTCCTTGCTCCTGATAGATGCAGCTTCCACTTCTCTACATTTACTCTAAGCCTTGCTTTGTGCCTTATATTTGTTCATACAGTCTCTCCGTGATTATGCACTTTATCCATCTCTTTATTTATTATTTTAAACCCTTTTCAAAAAGCCCAGCCATCCTTACACCCAGAAGGTTGATTCACCATCTGTTCAAAGTAGAAAACATCAGGGTAAATAAAATTTGGGTAAGGAGGCTCAGAGTAAACAGGCCAAATCTTTCTAAAATGTTGGAGGTGACAGCGCATCTTAATTATCCAGTTTCCTGTGTACTGAGTACAGCCATTTGCTTTGCAAGTTTTTTCAGTCCTTGATTTTGAAACCATTTTTTTCCATTCAGCACAGGTTATAGCAGACGTGAGATATAACTGAGAAACTTAAGGAAAAAGGAGAGTTGGCAAGTCAAAGGCATGGGCTTTACATAAAAGCTAGCGTTACATATTTTTCCACATCAAAACACAAAGAATGGGCATTGAAATGACCTAAATATCTTTTTTACGAATAGGTGCCTTAGGGCTAGTGGATTTTAATCTCAGATGCTTACTGCACGTGGTTATCTATCTTTTAGTGCTTGCACATGTGAAGTAATAATAACTTTATGCATTTTTCTGGGGTACAGAAATGCCTGGAGTTTTGAAATTAAACCTTCATTTGCAGGCTAAAGAAATCATATCTTGATTCATCCAGAATTGCCTTTCACTTGTTTACCTTTCAGGGGCTTTTTTTTTTTCAGTTCCAGAATTCAGAAGACTAAGTTCATACCTTAATTATTGCAAGTGACCAGGCATTTATCTTCCAGTCTCTAACATATTGAAATTCATGCAATTTACTTCAGAATTTTAAAAAAGAATACAATATGTTCTCATGATAAACATACTGTCTATCCTTCCTCACACTAGGGAAGCCAGTCAGGGGAAGTTAATTGCCTAGACCCGTCAGTGCAGAGAACAGCATTAATAAATGGGGTGTACTGGCTTGTATAAAGGACAGATGTGAGTTTTCTGCTCCACTGTACAATGAATTAATTCTCTCTTTTTCCACTTTTTCTCAATTTATGTATCATAGTGACCACTGAAGAGCTCCATTTACATTCACTGTTGCAAAGTGTTCTCAAAGCCAAATTGTGGCCACATCTTGCACTGTGTGACCATATCCTTATCCTTCAGTATTCATTCCAAATCAGTCTGGAAAGATGCTTGTGTCTGAGATGTAAGTGAAGTCTAATTTAAAGACAGGAATTGCTCAGCAGCCAGGACAGGAGAGGTCTGCAAGCTGACTTATGCCCCATCTCAGCTGCTGCCAACTAAAGAGACTTTCTTTCCCATGCACTCCTCTGTGTATTACTACTTTCCCTGAGGTACTAAAATTCTGAACCCTCTTGCTGCAGACGAAAAGGTAGGATCCAGAAAACAGTCAAAATAGGATTTGGCAAGTCAGGGTGTGCTTCAGCCATGATCATCTTCTGGCAGAGACTGTGTAGCTGTCAGCTGTGCAAACATGGAGCAGCTCATATCTCCTGGATTTCCATTTGGGTAAGAAGGGTAAGATGGCACTCATAGTGCTCTGGCTTCCTGGTTTCTACCCTCCAAAGATTGTAGTGCTCCTTATGAGGCTGAAAGATTAGGGCAATCAAGCTAGTGGAGAAGAGAGGAGGGATCTGGCATGTTAACACAATTGCAAGGCTACCTTGGTTAGAAGAAAGTGAGCTGGCAGTGGTATGGGCAAAGCCAGTCCTGATTTCCTGAACTCCTTCAGATAGCCTCAGCCTTGTAGACAAAATGCACACAATGTAGACACAATGGTATGAAATTTCCTGCATTGATGTTATATGATTAAGGGGAACATGAAGAGGGAAACATCATGATACTGAGGGACATGCGTTGTGGGTTTGGTGAAGCCCCATTTGTCTGTAGTATTCCTGCATCAAATTCCTTCCAGCACACAAGGAGTTACACCTCTTCTAGTTACTGTGGAGTGGCGTTCACTAAGGCAGGAGGAGGGCAGGGTGGAGCAGAGTGGGTTGTAGTGACTCCAGGAAAGAGTCCACTCAGAAAAACAGAGGAAGAAGGATTTTTTTCCTGGGTAGTTTGGGGAGGGCAGGTCTCACAGTCCTGCCCCAGTACCCTTTATTTCCTTCCTTGCTTAGGGGTCTGACAGGACTATAAAAATTACTCTTTGCCTGCTGTGTCACTAGTCTGTGCTTCCTAGTTTCCACTGGAAAGTAGTCAGAGATTATTTAAAATATTTTGTTTCAGTAAAACATGCATTTACCAGAAAAAGAATTTGTCTACAATTATAGGGAACCTCACAGTCTGATGTACACAGGTTTGAGAGCTATTTAAGTACAAACTGTGATGAGTCATGTATGTACGCATGCCATTTAATTTTAAGAAGTCACTTGCTTTTTTAAACATCTTTAAAGTTTCCACTTGTTTGAGACAAGGTGCACCATAGAGCTGACAATGTCACATTAATTTACTCATTCTACTTCTTCATTCTAGTCTTCCTCACACACTGGCCATGATAAGCTTGATGTACATCTGCAGGCTAGGTAAGCTGTACAGAGTACGGTTTGAGGTATTCACACTACAGTGCTCTTACAAGATCATCCAGGATCTAATCTAATAGTACTGCAAAATCAGTTGGACTACGGACAATGAATTTAATGGGGTCTGGATCAGACAAATATTTTTATTTCTATTTATAAAGAAATTGCTGAAAACATCCCTGATACTAGGGAGTTTCACTAGGCAGTGAAAATACAGAAATTATATCTGTTTGATCATACTTTTTTAAAATAAGGAAGTGGGGGGAAGCAAGGAAAAGGTCAGAAACAAACAGGGTGTCTACATTTTTTTTAACATTACGATTTTTAATAGACAATGCAACTTTATCTAAAGATACCCGGAATCCATGCAATAGAATGCCATAATATCTTCATTAAATATTAAAGTCTGTGTCAAAAATGCATGGAAAACTTTTAAAAATTACATTGGACTTTTCCATCAGGTCAGTCTTGCATAATGCAATATGTATTGTATCATTAAAATTAAACACCTAGCCCTCCCCTCACTGCCTCATGTCTTCCTATTTGCTACAACCACTATAGCACCACTCACACTAAGATTCTGATTTAAGAGGACTTAAACCTTTGGCCTTTGAGGGTATGAAATGAAATAGCTATGGTCATAATTCCTCATTCTACAGGGAAAACATGACCGTATCTCCAAAAACATTCTTCTTATCCACTCATTAACAAATAAAAAATTACATACAGTCACTAATACAATTACAAATACTGGATAATCTGTCCTGCGTTCTTTCCCTTTCATATATCTTTTGGGAAAGCTATAATCTGGTTGTATGTATTTTTTTTATCCAGTTTCCATTTACAATTAGATTGAGTTCATATTTTACATAAACATTTTATTTACAGAGGTTACTCTCTTTGGAAATGGTATTAATTTTGAACCCTACAGACGATTAACACAATACAGTCTAGAGTACTTGCTACTTGCTTGGTACACTCACACATACACAATTATATACAAGGAGGGAGAGTTTAGCTTTCTTGCGCATTAGTAGAAAAGGAGTAAATACTGACATTATGGTAATTCCCAAAGTATTCAGTAAAGTCTAACAACCTGTTGTGTCTTGCTTTGTACAGAAAACAAAATTTAATTGCATCATACAGAAAAGAAACAATAGAGATACCTCCCATCCCTAGGTAGTATGTGCATTATAACTGGGCAAATGTTCTCTTCGAGTTCGATGGTGCCATTACATCCCATATTCTCATAATGTAAATATTTGTAGTGCATGGAACCTGCAAGATTGTACTAAAAAATAAAGAAAACAAAAACAACACAAAAGCCAGACAAAACAAAAAACCAGTCTGCCCAAACCTGCAGGCTGTTGTCTGTAGTATGGGACTCTTTTCCAAAAGAAGTGGATCAATTGTTTATAAAATGATTTTGCAGGGTTCTAGTGCTGTGGAAAACAGCTTCCCTTCTTGCTGTGCCATCCTGCTCAAAACTGACACAACAGTTCATCCCACTTTTTTTTATTCTAACAATGCCATTATACATTTCTGCTTTACTTGTGAGCCATACTTTTACATTTTTTGACATTTATCAGCCTTTTTGTGCATTTTTTTCCTTGCTGTTTAGCCAGCCTTTACTGCAGATGAGCCTGTGTCATCAGACAATTTAGCACCACAGCTCTTTCCCTGCCCCTACTCTCCCTGACCTTATGTAAACTGTATCTATGTGCCTTAGGTCATTCTACAACTCTTTTGAAGTGAATCAACTCAGGAATGGGAGCCAGCCCACACTTTATAACCCAAACCAGCCAGCTTCAGCTACCTCAGCCCTCAAAAACTAGCCCAGAAGGCCTTGCTTCCAACAGCCTCCGTCCTGCTTCTCCATGCTGTGCCCCAGGGCACATAGTACACATTAACAGCATCATGACAAAAAGAAAATGAGAGCAGCCTGGAAAGTTATGTCACAGCCCTCACATTGTTCCAAACATTTTTCTTGAGCTGAAGAAAATGCACAGACAAAGGAAGCAATTACTTCCTAGGATCCTAAGCATGCTAGCCAGAGCCCAAAGAAGAAAAGGACCCAGTTTACAGAAAAATGTGAATGAAAATGAAAAGATGTTATGATTTGTCCTGGCAGCTAGACATCATTCCTCAAATCAGATGCTTTTTAGTTGTGTGGACATAGCCTAGAGGTAGAAGATGCCTGTACTGCATCATCCAAGATGTGAAACTTTTTTGGAAGCCAGACTGAGCTGTTTATCTCCCACACAGGTATCTTAAAACAGGCACAGAAGATGAAACTATGAAAAAAGGTGGGGATTTTCTGGAAGGCCCTTCAATACCAGCAGCTTCAGAAATCGAGTCATTGCCCTCAGAGGCAACATCTGTTGAAAAAAAATTGCAGTCATGGAATGTCACATCAGTCCACAACTTAATTTATTTCCTTCTGGATCCTTTGCTGAGAAAGCTCATGAGAAGCTCAAGACCTCACCTTACCTACTTCCCAGGGAAGTGTCAGTCACAGATACTGCTCTTGGTGGTGACCAAGACCATCTTTTGGCCCAGAGAGAGTACAGAATCAAATCCAGAGAACTTGTAGGAGATTCCATCTCAGAAAAGGAGAACATTGAGATCTGGAGTCACAAGCAGAGTCACATTAGGGGAGGAAGAACTGGGATATTTTCTTGGGATCTGTGCACTCTGTTGCCAGCAGGATGAGGTTCTGCTGATTCCTTACCATGGAGCAATTGTTAGGAGATATAGTAACACAGGTAAATGAACATATAAAACATAAATGTTCAGTGCATTACATAGCCCTTCTTACCTCATTCCTATCACGATTTTTCACTACTATAAAGACTAGAAAGAGACAGCTTTACAAGTTATGATCATCAATAATTTCTGACAACATTTTCTTGGCTTGCCTCTACTGATCAGTGGCTGTGCATGGTATGATAGCAGCAGCAGTTCTCTCACAGGAGCTGAATT
Source organism: Upupa epops (assembly GCA_013397515.1). Lineage (NCBI taxonomy): Eukaryota > Metazoa > Chordata > Aves > Bucerotiformes > Upupidae > Upupa > Upupa epops. The sequence continues at coordinate 185,858 of VZRI01003117.1, forward strand.
CCATCTTGACAGGAGCTGGATTCCATCTTGACAGGAGCATGGATATGAGCTCGAGTCCCTAACCACAGAAAAACAACCATCTGACAATGAGAGAAAGAAGTATGACAGGGAAACAAGCAGAGACTTATGGACATTAGTGTACTTGAAAGAAACAGCCAGGCTATTAGTGTGAAAAAATGGAGACAGAAGCTGAGTGTCTCACCTTGATGCAGTATCCTATATCCTACTCTTAAATGAGTAAATATATTCCCCTAAAGTTAGTGGCTTGCAGATGCGCCAAGTGTTATTAAAGAAACTAAGGTTGCCATGGTAAGCACACACACTTTTTCTGTGCAGCAAACAAATAAAATCCAGGTAATTTTTTGTTTCTTGAAGATTCAGGGAGACAATCTTATTTCTAACTGTATAAAAAAATAGAGGCGAACACTACTTTACGTACTACTTGAAATGACCAGCAGTTACAATAGTAATAACCTGATTGACGTTTTCTGTGTCTCATTTCAAGTGCTTAGCTCAGAGAAAGTGGGGAAATTGTGCTTAGGGTTTAGTTTGAAAATGAATAATTACACTTCTTGAACAATTAAAATAATGTTAGAGGGGGTAAATCAACAATATTGCAGTACTGTGAACATAAATGTGATTTTCCTGTCCTCTCTAATGTATTCATACTGGTTTAATAGCACTCAATGTGAAAGGATTTTGTACATACAAGCTGACATATAAATAAAAAGCATTATCTTTGCACCAAGTAATGACCTATTTATGATGCATCAAGGTAAGATTCAATAATATCTTGTACCCTTTAGATATTATGATTGATATTCATCTCCTCTCACCTACCTCTATCCATCTGTTCTGCACCCGTTCAATTATATGGATTTTTGCATGGGCAATGTAAGCAATATGTGATCACCTGAACTAATTTAGATACCTGCATTACAATGAGAAGAAGATTTTGCTTCTCTCCAATAACTGTGAAAAGACCAGATGACTAATTCAAATATATATTTCTTATTGTCTCAGTTTTCATAGTATTTAACTCGATGCCCTGAGCAACTTCATATTACACACTTACACCAAAAAATAAAATGTAATACCTAATGTTTGATATGAAAGTTCCATTTTATTTCAACATTAAAATCAGTTGTAGTGTTTGTGTGCCATCATAAGCTTTAGTTGGGCTTTTTATGTGATTACTTATCCAGTATAGATTGAGGTCCCTGTATTTATAAAGAAATTTGTGTTACTCTTGTTTTAGTAAGTATGAAGAAGATCAGTGAAAGAAAGGTTTGTATGCTAATATAGTCACAAATACTTTTGTGCCTTTCAGGGCCTTTCCATTTCACGGTAGTTGCATCAACAGTCTACAGTAAGAACCTTGAAATTATACTTGTGCATCATAAGACAAAGGATCAGAAGGGTACTTTTGAAGAGAATTTCCCATCATTGCCCCAAATTTTATTTCATTTTACTTGACATTCATACTGGAAAACTTGCACTGTATTCCTTCTGGGTGAAACTAGCAAAATAATTAATTTCATTAGCAAAACAGGATGGTAAATAATTCCAACGCATTCACACTTCTGCCCGAAGTTCTGAAACAGTCTGCATCCTCTCCCACCATTATTCTGTCAACAGCAGGATGTGCTCCACTGCTGCTGCCTGCACCTGTGCTCTCTCCATTAGGAATCAGACCATTCCAAACAGCACATTGCTACAGAAATACTTCCACCCCCTAGAGTATATCTCTAATTCTGCCAGCTTACAGCTTACTTTTTATCTCCCATATCATGTTTTGTTGGTGTGGATGGAAAAATCTTGAAGCACTGTGTTTGAAAATATGAGTACATATATCCTTCAAGCACCTTCCATTGACATTTCAGGTTCTAATTGTCTCATTTGGTCCCTTCTGCATTGTGTTGTGCAGAGTTTCAGCATGATAGCATTTTGTTAGACAAGCTTGACAAAGGCTGTGTTATTCCATTGAGCATAATTAGATAATTAAAGTGATGCGTATGTGGTATTTCAATCACTCATTATTTTCCCTCACTATTTTCTTTAATTGATTAAATCTTTAGTAATCAAAAATGCTGCATCTTAGGCCTACCAGTTATTTTGACTACACTTATCAATTAATAAATATTGATTGCTCAAGCTGCTCAAATTCACAGAGTTTAATGCACAGAAATGTACCTACATGGTAGTAGCTTTGTACATTTGTGCCCAGAAAATAGACATTTATAAGTAATAAGAATTAAAGCCTACTGAGTTCATTGGAAAAGCATGGTCTTTTTGGACCAAAATCCAAGCAGACAGCAATCCATTTGAACACTGTTCTCTTAGAGTCCCAGGGTTACATGGTCAAAGAACAGAGAATATAGGATCCTATGGGGAGAATCCTCAGAGAACTCTTGGAGAGCTATGGGGAGCAATCCTTAGAGAACTCTTGGAGATCCTGTAATGTATAATAAAAATGTGTCCATGGGCTCTGTGAAATCAACTTGTTTAATTATACTAATAAAAGGATGTAAGAGCATTAATGCTGGAGTGCTGCAAGGCTCAGGATTTGTTTTCATAGAAGCTCTTCTCTAGGGAAGAAGAAAATAATTAGAACTATAGTTTTTACCGAAAATATGGAGATCTGAATCAGAAGTGGGAGTTTGAAGAAGAGTCATTAGTCTTGGTCAGTTATTTGATAGAAAATGACAATCTTCCCTTGCTAAATGTGCCAGCTTGCAATATAAGAAAATGGACTATATTTTACTTTGCCATTTTTGCTTAAAAGACAATTGTTGTATGTGTTGCTCATGATTAATTATTGTAAGATATGCTTGCTGGCACCTAACTTTCTTTTGGTGTATTCTATCTGGGAAGACAAATCACAGGGAACATATTTATAACTGCAGTGATGGCATCACCTCTCTTTAAATAGGCAATAAATCATCAGTTATGATGGCATCTACTGTCTTTTGGAAAGTTTGGATTTGATCCCCTGGCCTTCACCAAGTGTTGGTTGACCCAGGCTGTAAGTATCCAATGAGTTTGGTTTACCTTACAAAAGGAAAATGCAGATAAGGGCTTTTCTGCTTTCACAAAAGGTGGGTGAATGCCCTTGAACATTAGCCCCAAGAAGAGAACAACTGTGCCACTTGGATCCTAACAGGACTGTGGGTCTGGATGGGATTCATCCCAGGGTGCTTAAGGAGTTGGCACAAGAGCTAGCTAGGCCACTCTCCATTTATCACCAGTCTTGGATAACTGAGGAGGTCCTGGATGACTGGAGGTTGGCCAGTGTGGTGCCTATCCACAAGAGGGGCCGGAGGGTGGATCCAGGGAACTACAGGCCTTTCCGTCTGATCTCTCCTGTTCTGGAGCAGATCACCCTGAGTGCCATCAAGCAGCAGGTACAAAGTGATCCAGGGATCAGGCCCAGCCAGCATGGGTTTAGGAAAGGAAGTTCTTGCCTAACCAGCCTGATCTCATTCTACAACTG
>VZRI01003117.1:189754-211075 GCA_013397515.1 Upupa epops
AGTCATGGAGGACCTTATCACTCTCTATACCTGAAGGGAAGTTGTAGACAGATGGGGGATTAGTCCATCTCCCAGGCAACTAGTGACCGGACAAGAGGGCATGGCCTGAAGCTGTACCAGGGGAGGGTTAGGATAGATGTTAGGAAGCACTTCCTCATGGAAAGGGTGGTTAGACATTGGAATGGACTGCCCCATGAGGTGATGGAGTCCCCATCCTTGGAGGTGTTTAAGACTGAATGTGACAGTGTCACAGTCTAGCTGATGTGGTGATGTCAGGTCATAGGCTGGGCTTGATGACCTCAGAGGTCTTTCCCAGCCTCAGTAATTCTGTGATTCTGTGAATATGCTTTGAATCAGATGCAGCATTCATTGAAATGATAGCATTTGCATGTGTAGCCTCAAGGAGAGTAATTTCTAGCCATAAGTCTTCCCTAAAGGCTCTGGAACAAGGAAGATTCAATTAAGAACTTGAAACTGACCAGATTATGATGTTAAACTGCATTAAGCTAGAATTAAGAGCTAAAGATTGTAAACATCACATGAGAAATGCCTGTAAGCAGTGTCTGGTTTCTTGGTTTAGAGGCAGCACGCAGAAAAGTATCAGCTTATTTGTCCTGTTATGAAAGCTACATAGTTAGCTTAAAGCTATCTATAATAACACTTGTATGGCTACAGTGTAAGTATACACTTTGATCGGAAGCCAGAAAAAGTTCTTAAATGAAGGAATTATCATAATTTTGATAGGGCTTTGAAGTGTTTCTCTGATCAGGCAGCTCTGCTTTTCCCATGAGATCACTAACCACTGAAATCATAGCTGCTTTGTGAAGACACTCTGGCTTGAAGCAGAGCATCAGCAGTCTAGAAGAGGTGCTCAGACATTTCACTTATTTGTCTCCATCTTGCTCAAGGGAAATGTGCAAAGATTTGGTAGGAATCTCCCCAGATTTCGCTGGTGTCTCTGTCAGGCTGCTGTAGGGACAAAATAACTGCTGGGAGTCAGCAGTGCCAAAAAAAATAACAGTTGAAATTGTCAAACAAAATACTGTTAACTAACTTGAACCAGAAGAAAAAGTTAACTGGTATTTCCACAGCAGAAATGGACCTCATTTTCACAGAGATGTTTGCAAATGTCTAGGAGTGTCCAGTGTTGAGGTTGGGAAGCCAAGGCACAGCCGGAACATGGACAGAGCTCACCTCACCCGCAACACCCTAAGTCAAGTGAAAGATAACAGTGTTGGCTCTGTGTGCATGCAGCCACGATCTCACCAGTCACTGGTTAGACAGTGGGAGTTCCTATGAGTAGAGAGGCCTCAGAGAAGTCAAATTTAAAGTAGCCACATTTCGATTTTGTCTGCAATCACAGTCTAGTAGTTGACCTGTGCCTCTCTGAGGACATCAGGAACAAGCTCCCACCCAAATGCAGCCAAGCACCATTTTCTAGCCCTGTGCTAGATGCTGTGGATCACAATGGCAGTGCTTTTCTCCTGCCTTGACTGCTTTGACTTTTCCAGAGACATTGCTCAGGGTCCTCTCTCAACTTTTTTATAAAGTGCAACAAAAATCCATCACTTTAGAAGGCACCTGGGAAGGTTGACCATCCAAGTTAATTAAAAAGTGCCACAGTCAGCACAGCCACACACAGATCTTGGATGTTTCTTTTTCTCTTGAGTTACATTCTCCAAGGCCTCTGCCAGTCATCAAGCATCTGAATTCATTTAATTTTCTCCAGTGATTTCTATTACCTATTTTCAGAAAATAAAGAACTCTAAGTTCAAGCTTTGGTTAGAGGATTATAACTCACAGCCTTTTTGCAAAAATATTTAGGATCATTGATGCTAAATACAAAAATTATATAAAAATAAAGAATGAGAATGCAATTACAAACACAGTTCAAGATACAGTTGAATTCACATATCCGTACTATCAACCCAAACTCCATCAGGAATAAGAAATCTCCAGGGTATCTTTGTATCAATTTTCACATCTTGTAGCTTTTGAGTTAGAAACAGAAGTATTAGCATCAACAGATAAAGGTATCATGATAGTTGAGTTCCAAGAACATATACTGGAAATGTCACTGATTTCAGAGGTCTCCATAAATTAGGTGAAGAGGTTGCATTCAGCCTGGTGGAGCCAGTGTCTTGGTCTCCCTCACTAACAGAATCTCACTAAGCTATGCACTCATGTACTAGATGATATGGAAATTAAAGTAGTGTCAGCAAGACACCTTGGCAGTCTCCACTGAGTATACTGTTTGCCTATTTCTGCAGAGGTACTGTTATTGTAGCCAGGATTGTGTGCATGAAGAATACACAAAGCTCGTAGGCAAGAAATGTATCCCATGTACTGACAGATTCCCAGAAAATCTCAAAGATTTCAGGCTCAAAAGCCCATCAGATTGATGCTTAACTGTGGTAAGGCTGGGACAACAGAACAGTTAGTACCTGAGGAAGAAAAAGCAGTTCCAGCAGTTCAGACACCTTTGCACACTGTAGCCCTTGCCCTTAAGCTGACAAGGCCAATTACACAGGAGAAGACAACTTCTTCAGGTCATACTGTGGGCTGGTGGGACAGCACTGTGTTGTCAGAAATGACCTTCAAAGTCTGGGAATCCCATGAAATTCTCCAAGGATGAGCAGTGCCCCTGTTGCATTGAAAGTGTTCTTTTCATAGAACACTTTGCATGAATATAAAGAAGCAGGGGAGTATTTAACCTTCTGTTCTAGGGTCAACATTTGCAACAACTATGTAACAACGGCATCAGTGACAACCTGGACAGAGAACCTGTTACCAGATGTGAGCAGGAAACCACCATTAAGAGTGATAAGCATCTTCCTGCCCATTATAGCATGTAAAAGCAAAACAACTTTGTATTCACTGAACAAGTTCCACTGAAGGCTGTCTGAACTTTTCCCCACCTTTCAATCCTCAACCTCCCAATATGCCTTGTGGGGAAAGTATTATGCAAAGGCTAAATGACTTGCATTCTGCTAAGGATAAATGATTTGCCCAAAGACACAGAGCAAGTGGCTTTGATTTATAACTCTGATCTGGCCTCACTGCAAGGGAAGACTCTTCTGAATTTGCATGGAACCCAGTCTCCAATCCCCACTAGAGAAAAAGCCAGTACAGGGTCAGATTCCAGCAGTATGAGTCTTAGTGGTCTATCTAGGAGAAGGTAGTTGTCCTTTCATGGTACTGAATGCTTTGTGGAGTAGTGCCTGCAATGCCTTTGCATTCTGCATTCCTCAGGAAAAAATCCAAAATGTAGTAAGAAAGCTATAATGTGATAATGTATGTTTATATGCATTGCCACTCTTCTTAAAATTGAGTTTGAGCAATCTAGTTCTAATATTTCTTGTTTCTATAGAACTCCTTGCTAGCTAATTTTGTAAGTGTGTCTGAACAGGCTCATTTAATTCATCATTTTTGTTTGACTCATTAATCTCTGCCTCGCCTTTGAAAGATAATCTGCATTTAATGGCTATGTTATGTAATATGCAGCAAGCCAGGAATAACTTGTACACATTCAGAGGGCAATGTTGTAATATGTCTCTGGATTTATCTGTGCATCAAAATCTCATTTTTAAGATGCCCAAAGTGCTTTCAATTACCAACAGGTTGATTTTCTGAGCAGTGATATAATTTATTCCTGGGAGAGTCTGAGGATTAGAATTCAGAGTAAAATAAAATCTTTTCAATGTATAGCCACAATAACACAAAAAAGCTAAAGATGAGAATAAATTAAAATTAAATTATATGCTTTATATTTTCTTATCAATAATTGCTCACCCCAAAGCCTTCCCTTCTGACTATGCTACAATTGGTCATGGGCTGATTCCAGGCCCTGGTAGGGGGACAATAAACTCTTCCCATTCCCCTGTGCTTCATGCAGATTCTTGCAGCAAGGTCTTTAGCCCACTGCTATCAGCAAGTGGGCTCCATTAATTTCTGGTGGCAAGTGTCAATCTACACACCTTTTAGCCAGTGGGTGAACGTATTTGATGTTGCTAAAACATCTTTTAATGACACAAACTGACAACACCTGGAAAAATAAATAGATGCAACAGGGTAGTAAATCTGTCCCACTGTTGAATTCTATTCACTATTTGAAATACTTTCTAGACTGAAGAGTCAATGGAAACACTGAGAGGGTACTTGCAGACAGCTCACCTGGGTCTGGTGTTCTTTTTCTTAGCACAACATCTTAACACAATTATATTAACAAGTTGAGACAACTGATTAGAGCAACCAAATACCATCGCACTAAACCCTGTTTTGTTTCTAATTCTTTCCCCTATTTCTTAAACTTTTTTGAGGGTGAAAAACTACATCCAGTTGGAGTCAACCCAAAATCTGTAGACAAAGCGTAACTCCTTGTTCAGACACGTTATGCATTTATGTATTACAGTGAGATCCCATAATGGTACTACCTCATTTTGCTACTGCAACTTATACCGGCTTTGCTCTGCTAACTCCTCTAGACTCTTTTGTGCTAGTACTACTGAGATTTCTCCATTCTACTGAGTAACTGATTTTGTGAATGATTTTTCCCAGGAGAATTATCCTGCCTTTAGATTTGAATCTTATATCCTACCTATTATTCAATTTTTTAGTAGGACCTTGTAAATTTTCCCCGTCATTACTGCTGCTAACAAGTTCCTCACACTCTAAATTGCATTAGGCAGCTGCTTTTTCTTTCCTTCTGAGAAATCATTAATGAAGATATTAAAACTTGAGCAGTCCTGGACATCCACTAGATTTCTCACCCAAGGCAAACAAATTGCCACTTCTCGTTATCTTTTGTTAAGTGTTTTCAGCCAATTTCAGTCCACATGGACCTGTTTGTTCCCTGGCCAATTTGAATTAATTTGGAAAGCTGCTGTCAAATGCTTTACAAAAATCCAAATAAATGACAGCTGCTTCTCTGAATTAATCAAATAATTTTCAATTTTATCAAATAAACAATCACTCAATTTGTCTTGCAAGATCCACTCTTGGTACACTACTTAAAGCTGTTGTTTTCATTAACCTCCAGAAGTCCAGAAATGTCTTTCCCTCCCCAGCCTTTAACATCCTAACAATCAAAGTCAGAATCCTCAAAAGGCAATACTTTCTCTGCATCTGGCTGACAAAGTAAACAAAATCATTGTAGGTCGCCACCCTCAATTTTCTGAATCACAGTAGTAGACAATTCTTTTAATCTATTCCTCCAATTCTTTTCCACAATTTCCCTACTAGGTTTCAGAGAATGGTTTGAAAGATCTGTGGGGACTGTGAATCTTAAAGCTGCTTCTTGCTTGGTCAAAGGAAATGTTTCATCTTGACACATGATTTCTAGGTTTTGACACTGTACTGTATGCTTCCATACTTCTCTTTCAATACCCTTCTTCACTAAATGTTCAGCTGCCTGGTGCTATTTCCTTGGCACAGATTAAAGCAGTGTGTTAACAAGTTGAAATCAAATGCCTTTATTCAAGACCATAAGAACTTCTGCTATTATTTTTTATATTCCTGCAGACCAGTATTTTATTTTTTCCACAGCCACTTTTTTCATAAATCATTGCAAACTGCTTTCACCGTGAGGAAAATCATTCTATCACTTTATATTTGCCAGTATGCAGTGCTTTGATACTGCTGTTTCTGTGACGTAAGACACCGTCAAGAGTTGTGCTTCAACCACTAATTTCATTTACAGTACATACAGACAGTTTTTCCAAGGAGTTCAGTATTCACTGTAGGTTATGCCTTAAAATTTCCTACTACTGAAATTCACAATACTCACTGCATTAATTGCATATTTTATTATGTGACTTACTGAGGGTTTTTTCCTCCACATTGACCAAAGGATCCTTGATAACTAGCTCAGATGCAGACATTTACCTAGTTGTCAGGATAACTTAGCAAGCCTGACACACTATGTAGGGACCAGGCTCTTCGTAAACAGTGTATTGTGGTGCATTTTCTCAGCTGTTCAAACCTCTCTACCTCTGCTAAGATAGGACTGGGTATTATATTACTGCCAGGACATATGGAAGTCTCAGTCCTCCTGTGCCTTCAGATCAGTGAATATAATTCTCCTGTCACTGTCTCTGACACAAATTAGGAGTTGTTAGCATGATGTAGATAAAGTAAGGTACTTACTAGTAAGACAAACTTGATCTTGCCAAGCTGAAAATGATCCTGCACTTTATTTGAGGTTCTTTGCTTGTTTCTACATGCCTGCACTTAACTTGCAGAAGTTTGTAGAGTCAATTCTCATTATGTATTTCCCTTAATGACCTGATTTCAACAAATGTTATTATTTACTCAGTTCTTCACACAGAGTGCAATTAACACTTTGTATCTTTATGTCCAGTTAGGTTTGCAGAAGCTGCAAATCTAACATATGTAGGAAGGAAAAGGCAGACTTCTGTTCTTTTATAGCCTAAACAAATCAATTAGTCACTTAAAACGTGTAGCACCATTTTATATCCTATTACAAAGTACAATTGCTGAACACAAGTGAAATGCTTTTAAAATTGTAATTGCAATTGTACACCTAATTTTAAAACTATGACCTTCATTTTCCCATTCACTGTATGTGCAATTTTGAGTACTTAGCCTCCATAGAAGTTCCATGCAGCTATATCAATTACATATTTGCCTATTTAAATTTCAGGCCATATTTTAAAGTCACACAGAAAAACCCTAAAACGCAAACTCCATATATGCCTTTGAAATTTTGGTATAGGGCAAGGTCACAGAATGGATTATATAAAGACAGATGCAGAGACAGTTTTTATGAATCTGATATTTTGTCCTCAGTTTTTTATTTATCTGACTAGTTTTGCAGGCTGAACTATGAGTTACTGAAAACCACTCTCAGTGATAAGATTTAGAGCAAAAAAAATGCTGGGTGAACCATTCATCTTATGTTGAATCCTGTGAACTAATCTTAGTTCAAGCAAGATTCCTCTGAGCAGTTCATATATTTTAAACTGGTACAAGCACTCTATATACACGGTACAGGTGATGGCTTAAAATGCTTTAAAACTGAGGTGGAATATCTGCAGTTGCGTAGCACTCCAGGCAAAAATCAAAACAAGGCTTCTGGCCAACTGGCCTGGAATAGTTACAGCAAACACTAAGGAAGTCCTCAGCTCTCACTGCTTGTCACATTTAGTGCTAATCTTAACCCAGAGTTTATCCCTAAGCAGAAATAACTTGGCTTACAGCTGTAGGCAACTACAGAAGGAAAACATTTTCACTATGAGAAAGGGCTGAGAAACCTCAGACTCTTAGTCTAGAGAAGACTGACAGGGGACCTCATCAACAATTTAAAATCGTCAGGTGCCAGGACGTGGCCAGATTCTTTGCAGTGTGCCCAGTGACATGACAAGGGGCAACGGACATAAACTGCAGTTCAAAAGGTCCCATCTAAACATAAGGAGAAACTTTACCTTGAGGGCAGTAGAGTACTAAAACAGGCTGCCCAGAGATGATGTGGAGTACTAGTCTCTGGAGACATTCAAAACCCACCTGCATATTTTCCTGCATGATCTGCTCTAGAAAAACCTGTCTTATGATTCATTTACTCTAGCTTCTTTGGAAGAGTTTTCCTCTGTTTGTCCTTTAGAGCTGCACAAATCTTCAGAAAACTGTCATGAAAGATCCCCTTCTCACTTCCCAAAGTGCCCCCACTTTCCTTGCTTTGGAGTTACTTACCTGCTTGGATTAACCTACTTTCAGTATCTAACACCCAATATCTTACAGGCATTTTTCAAGGTGCAGAACTGCTCTGATTTCCATTTGCACATACAGAAGCATATGATGATTTTTGTGCTAAGACTTCTATTACACATTTACTGTAACCTCCATAGAAATGTATTTGAAATGTGTCAATAAGGTAAGAAACAGTGGGATGAGAAAAAATATGTTACATCCACGATTGTAGAGTAGAAACGATGCAATGCTTTTGGTATTAACTATAAAATGTTAATGGATCTAGAAGTGCATCTCTGAAAATGTTAACATTATTAAAATCGTATTTGTGAGCTATTTCATCTTTTCAAGGGACAGATTCACATTTGTGTTTGTGCTTATTGCAACCTTTTGACAGTTTTATTGTTGAAAAGTTCAAGGTACATTCTCATAATGGTACCAGGAACATGCATTTATCACTGGCAACACTTCTGTGCCACATGAAATGAATTACTGTAATAGACATGTCATGTAATAGCATCTTATTATCCTCCCCCTCTTCCTCCTCTTTCTCTTTTTTTTAGCTTACTGCAGTGAGCAGGTCAAAAATGATGGTAAGTATAACAGACAACAGCGATTCCTGACTGATTTCAAGAAGCAGAAATATGTTTGCTAAATGTAATGCTGTAGCAGTTATAATGAGTCATTAGCACCACATTCAGTATGCTGCAAAATGCAAGTTTGCCTTACTGGGGCAAGGGGCAGGACAGTTAGCCCCATGGAAAATCAAGGTCACTTAATCCTTCCGCCCTTGTTTCTATCCACTGATGATCTTTCAGGTGGGCAGTGGGGAAATTACTACAAAAAGTCTAAAAGGAATCAACAAAGACTTGAGGGCACTCAGGAAGCTAATCAGGGACTTGGGAGCTCAAGTTATCTTCTCTTCCATCCTTGCCAGTTGCAGGAAATTATGAAAGAAGAAACTGGAGAATCTCACGGGTTTACACCTGATTCCGTAGCTGGTGCCACAGAGAAAACCTGCGATTCTTTGACCGTGATTGCAACCCTCTAATCAATACCAAGAGGCAAGCTGATACCAAAGCAAACCCATACAAAATATACCCAGGCTCTACTTGCTGTTGCTACAGTTGCTGTAGCCTAGTAGAAGAGTTGTAGGACCATGACAGAAAGGGAAGGGGGTGATGCATAGGAAGTGTACCTGAGGACCGAGCCTCACCATGGTAGTGCTGATGCAGTTCTCATTCAACTTTGCACCATTAGTCCAAATTCTAATTTAGGAAATTTGGCACAGACATAGACAGTATGGGCTAGGTTTAGTAGAGATGAGTTTCTGTAGCTTGACATAGAATCATAGAATCATTAGGGATCAGAAGGGCCTTTGAAAGATCATCCAGTCCAATCCCCCTGCCACAGCAGGATCACCTAGACATCAGCCCCAAGATGCAAACAACAATGACAAGTGGGCTGTCTCCTTTTAACCATTCAGCAGTTTCTGTTTAGTTTAATTAGATTTTGGACATAGTAGATGTGGCTGCTAACTCAAAGACTACATTTCAGCATAATGAGGCGCTAATTTACCAAGAACATCCTAATTACTCCACATTATTTCAGCCTTACCTTCATTACACTTTTTTGACAGCTATCTTTGTGCTTGTTTTCTCACCCCATCCATAATATCAACATACATTGTTGTCAGTACTGTTTCTCTAAATGGGGTTTATGTACTGATTCTCAGAAAAGCCAGGATTATCACCAGCTTACTGGATCGTTTTTCTGCACTCCTGAAGGCCTTGGTATGCAGGACTCTGAGTGCCTCCAATAGCAGTAGGACTGCATAGTGGCTTCTGTGTGGAAGGTGCAACTTAAAGAAGCTAGATAATTTGTGCTAGAAATAGGAAGAAGCAGAGACTTACAGTAAAAGCTGATTTTCTGTTATTAAGATAGCAAATACTCTTAAGGCAATTTACAAACCAAAGGCTCTAACTTCTCTCTCCCTCCTACTCCCTCCAGCTCAGCTGCAGAGCTTTCAAAGCAAATGGATGCCTTTAAAGTTCTGCTCTTACTGAAGACACAGAGCTAAGAGCAAATAAACAGCTCTTCATTTGGTCTTGTATGAAAATGTTCAACTTGAAAGTAGCTCAGGCACCAACTGAAGAGCTGCTGATTGCAGTGGCCACACTAAGGAAGAAACAAGCATGTTCTTTTTGATGTTTGGTTCAGAGATGTTCTGCTTCTGGGATTTAAGCACAAAAAGCAATTTCTCCCTCCTCACATTCTGCCACCTCTCCAAGGATGCTTCCAAGGTGGCTGTGCACTTTGTCTCAGCTTTTTCAACAGGCCTGGAGAGGTGTATATGTAAGAAAAGGCAAGGACAAAGCTCCTTTTGGGGCCGTACCTCCCAGGTTTTCATAGTTCATCCTACATGCCATTATCCCTATTTAGCATGAAAGTTCTCTATTGGCCACAAGCCATTTTCTCAGGTGCCCTGAACTCCTGCGCCAAACCTGAACTGAGGAAGAGGGTGCACATCTACATACTCTGCTGACATATGCACACAGGATGGTCACAACTGTAGCCTTACTATAATTCAGTGAAGTGTTTAATTGTAGGACCCTATAACTATACTCACTCAAGCCCCAGCTCCACTTACCTGAGCTCAAAGCATCAGTGCTGCCCATTGTGCTTTGCAAATTCTGAACTTTAAAAAAAACCCTGTCTTCAGCTTTTCAGCAGACTAAGAAGTGCAATAGAGAAGAAAATATCTTTTATGTTAAAAAAGAAGACATTGTGGCATTGAAAGGTGTATTTTGAAAAATATGGGGTTGGCTTTTCCTCCCAGTGATGTCAATGTCAAAGCTCCAATTGACTTCAGTGGGAACATGTTTGTATCCAGTGGGTAAATAATTGCACATATTTCACATCTCATTGTTACTGAAAACCATTCTTCAAAAAAGGAAAGTAATAGCCTGAATTCAAGGACTCTGATAAAAAGCCATTTAAATTGCATTCCAGTTGAAGTCACTTTTACCAATGAAAAGATCTTTTTGCTTATTCAAAATTTACATAATTAGATAAGCACAAAAGACAAACTTTACTGTCTATCCCAGTCTCAGTTTTGTGTGCTTAAGGCTCCCTTCAAGCCCAAATTTTGTATTTCCTATGGATCTCTGCTTTCTACTAGCCTAGTCCTAGTATTTTAATATGTTTTGAAAAATCCCTCATGTCAAGAACTACTTTGTCTTGGATGTTTTTCATTGTAAAACCTCAGTGTATCTATTCAGCATTATTAAACTCTTATCTTCACTAAAATGGGAACACAATCAAAAGACTGGATATTATTTATCTTAACCATGTCTCTATGTCAGAAAATTAAGACAGTGATGAATTACACATTACTATACAAAATTTTATTATCAGAGACAAAATTCAAATTTGTTCTGCTTAAAATACAGAAGATAAAGTATCTCATTTAAAAAAAAAATCCATTTAGTCAGTCCTTAGATAGAGTGGAGTAAAAATTTTATGTCGAACACATAGTTGTCCCATATTTATGGAGCCATTTTAAAAGGTATGGCATAGAAAACACTTTTCTGGTAAACCGTAACAGAAGTTCAAATATTTTATTTGGCTAAAGGTTTAAGTTGCTGATTAAATCTGTATTCGTTAATTAACATTCTAAGAATAATTCTTTATTCTCCAATACTAGGAGGCTTCAAACAATTAATGAAGAACCTCATTAAATTTGGCATTTTCAGGCATACTGAGACTCTGTATCTCCCTTCCGTATGCCAAATGTATGCATTTCTGCGAAAAAGGGAAAGAAAGAAGTGCAGCCGGCTCTATATAAAGTACGTTGTGATTTTAAATTCAGGAAAAAACACATCACCATATTCTGCACATGAAACCTCTGCAGAAACAAGTTTCAACTTACATAATTTCCCAGAAACAGTGTTTCAGCCAGATTTTATACATAATGAAAGCATTTGATTAACCCCATGGAAATCAGTGGGACCGCCTCTGTGCCTCTGTATGTGGCTGCGGCGTAGTCAGCAAAGCCTTGCATCCTGCCTACGTGCAACTGCTTTGCTGAGTTGAAAGTTTTGAGTGAGATCTGTAAGTACAAAGAACGAAGAAAGGTTCATCAAAGCAAAATGGTCCAGAATCAGAAGCTAAATGTGCATGTCCATGTGCTACATAGAGAGCTGTGACATTATGCAGTGATCTGAATTTCCTTTAAATGAAAATGGCATTCTGATCTTGCACTTGTTGGTGTGAAACCATTGGTGAAATGTACCTGAACTGAGCCAGCTACACCTATTGTTTGACAAAGAACTGAAGAGAACAGGTTCAAGAAGTGACGAAACAAATATGTTCTTCTGATTACAGTATTCAGAATGAATCTAAGGCTGAGACAAGATTAATAGAGGGACTCATCCATTATGACCAGCATTAACAGCTGCCGGACGACTTCTTTCTTCGTAAGGTGTCAAAAGATCTTACATGAGGAGTCTCTTGGGGAAAATAATGCAATTTATTACCAAGGCTTTATTTTCAGTAGTACGATCCATTTGTTTCATTGACGTGTGTGTAGTGGATTAGATAATTTGTTTTCAGGGAACTGGTTTATGTTTATCTTCTGCAAAAATAGAGCAACCGAACATCTTTCAGTAAAACATCAGACAGGGAGCTACAATCTCTGTTTTTATAAGGCTATATGTCTCACCCACACCAAAGCTTATTGTCCCTCAAACATAAAAACACCATAGCAAAATTACATTTACACATATAATAAAGCTGTCTTTGTACAGGGTAGTTATACAGTAATTACAATGATAGTTTCCATTAGAAAATGTCAGTTGGTTTTTTTTTTATCTTCACTGAATGTTGAAGTCCAGGAAAGTCCATCTATGCTGAAATCTAGTTTGCAGGGAAAAGAGTGGGTAGTAGCCACACTCTTCACAGTGCATTTTTCTGCAGTTCTCCAAACATATTATAAAACTTTATGATGTTGGATCCTATCACAAAGCATTGTTCTAACAAAAATGAAGAGGAAAACCATTTGTCATCCAATATGTGCTACAGAAACACAGAAACACGTGAAACATCATGTACACAAGCCCAGCTGTCATCTCAGGAGGCTGTTTGGAAAGCAATGGGTTAGATCCTCAGCTGCAATTCACATCAGTCACGTCAATGGATCTACCTCACTGTGCATCAAAGTAGGACCTGTGGCCACACATGTGTGATTGGTTTGGCTACAGGGTTTTTTTTGAAATTACAGAAATGAACATATTAAGTGGACTGAAACACGTCGCAGAGAACTAAGACTGCATCTTGGCTCGTAGCTTGCCCAGCGTTCCAAGATTGTCCTTGTCAGGCAAATCCAAGTGATGCTATCCAGGAAATGCTGGAGCACTGGCTAATATTTCCTGGCTTATGACTGCCTGCTGCAGCACAGTTCCCTCTGCTCTCACAATGCTGCTCACCTCTACGTTCTCTACTGACATCGCTCTTACATCCTTAGGAAACAGTGCACACAAAATAAGCAAAACATTCAGAAATAGCATTGGCAATGTCGCACTTCCTTCACCAGTCACAAATCAGCCAAATATAAACGCCTTATTTTCTGAGGAAGGACATTGGATCTGGCCCACAGCACTTGCTCATGAGCGTGATTCTCCTTAAATACATCTCCACGAAACCAGCTCCACTGTCTTTTACAAACTCTACTGTGTTACCATGTAGGGATATT
Source organism: Upupa epops (assembly GCA_013397515.1). Classification (NCBI taxonomy): domain Eukaryota; kingdom Metazoa; phylum Chordata; class Aves; order Bucerotiformes; family Upupidae; genus Upupa; species Upupa epops. The sequence goes on from VZRI01003117.1 coordinate 203,211, forward strand.
CTTAGGTCAAGCTACCCTTCACTGTCAGCATAAAGCATAAGATGGAGCTAAGTTTAACCAGCTTCTTCAAAACATACTTGATTTTAAGATTCTGATGCAAGCAGGGCATGTGAACTTACTTTGGTGAAAAATTCTCACACAGAGCAGTCCCTTTCTCCCCTTTTCCCTTTTACTGAAAACTCATGTCAGCATGGACTACTTGCTCAAGTCAGAGTGGTTCCACTGGGTTTCAGTATTGGCTTTAAGATAGGCAGAAGCTTCCACAGTACTATGAGAAACAAAACAGGCATTTTTTTTACAGTTTTGTATGTAGAAAGGGAACTACACAGACACTAGTCCTTACAGGTTTGCACAGGCATCCCAAATGTTTCATGGTATTACGACTAGTAGTCACTCCAAACCCCTCATTAGAAAAAAGGCCAATAAAGTCAGTGCTGTATTCTCAACAAAAAAGCCACAGAAGCCTGACTGCATTCTTATTCACTGAAAAATCAAACAATTTTTTGACCGTTTGAAATGACTTCTGAAGAACGTACATAATAATCTTCTAGACCTTTATAAAAATTCCAGTCAGCAGTTGGGATGACTAGAGCTCAGGAATTTAGGTTTTTCTGTGCAATGCATTTTGTTTCCTACAATGGCACTATTCTCTGAAAATCACCCACAAACCATGACAGGCAAAGGGACATTCTGTCCCATCCCTGTCCTCCCCCCCCCGACATCTAGCTGAAAGAAATTTGGATGGAGCCTCTGCACTTCAGTGGCTCCCAGCTGCTTTCCTGACCTGTGTGGACTGGCAGCAGTAGCAGCTGATGGAGCCAGCAGCTTTCAGACTGCTTCATCTAAAGCTGGGCAAACTGCCTCTACTCAGGCTGCTTAGAAGAATGATGGTCCTTTTACTCCTTCATGCTCATCCTGACACTGTGGCTATAAACCCTGCTTAGGACAAGCAGCCTGATATGGTGAGTATTCATAAGAGGAGTGGTGGTGGTGAAATCGATTATATACACAAATAGGTTTCAAAGCCACATCCTTTTTCATCAAAGAAAAACGTGCAAACTTGACTCGAAGTCTGTTCTCATTTACTTCAGTATTGGCTATCATTACATGAAAACCACAACTTTGTTATGCAGCTATCTAAACAAAGGCACCCTCATCTGCAAATATTGGCCTCACTTTATTCTAGCCAAATAATCAGACTTACTGACACTTCATTGGAAGATTTTCTATTTGGGATTTTACAGATGAATATATATACATTTATACTTTTATTTTCTTATTCTTCACTATGAAGGATTTAATTGCATGGTTCAGAATTGTTGCCATGAAAACAGCCTTCTGCATCCGTGAAGATATTTCCTTTGACATTCTAAAGCTCAGTGAAATATCCTCAGCAGCCCAAAAGCTACACAAAATTCATCTCAGTTTCCAGCAGAGTATCATAATTCTTGCTATACTCACTGAAAAGATCATAAAAGGTCACAAATTTGGATGTACTTAAGTACTCCCAGTAATAGCAGAAGTGACATTTCATTTCAGAAGAATGTTTTCATATTGTTCAGCCCCAGTCAGAATTAGTAGCTGCTATCATTTTAACAGCTATTAACCATGGATACATGAATAATTCTACCAGCTAAATAGTAATAGGCTGAGACTTTTGTGGTGGAAAATGTTATAGAAATACAATAGGTATTGTTAAAGTTGGTATATTCTTATGCTGGTATAAAATCATGCCTATTCATATGTCTTTCTATGTGATTTAATACGCCATACAAATGAATAACTGCAAAGGATCTTCAGTCCACACACAGGCTTAAAAACACAGGCCTCATCAAATCTCTATAAAATGATGCCCAGGGACTGGGTGAGCTTCACATTTTGCAGCTTCTCCTCTCACTAAACAGGACAAAATTTAACCCTGGACTTGATAATGCTGCAAAGTTTGGGGTATTTGGCTTCCCAATGACTACCCAAATTTACAAAAAAAAAATCCCATTTTTATATAAGAAAGAACAAATCAATATACTAAATAGATTTTTCTAAGCAGACTGTAATAGTTTCTCATGAGGTATCAAATATTCTTTAAGAGCTGTGTGGAACAACTTCTTAAAATAAGGTTTCTAAAGACATAGAATTAAATGTGTGTGTGTGTGGGGGGGGAATCAAATATTGTTTTGTTGGAATTAACACATTTAACTTTAACTCTGCATTAGTGTGAAACATCAAAATACAAAATATAAATAACAATAGAATATGGTATTATAATGAAAAAGCCAGCTAAACCTTAGCTATAGCAGCAGTATCAACATGACCAGAATACAACAATTATAACCATTACATGAATACTTATGCATTTAGGGCTTGATATCCATGGTAGCCCAGTCGTTTAAGGCTGCTGAGATATTAATTTACATCTAACACCAGCTAAATGTGCAAGAACTTCAAACAAGCACTGGACTAAAATGAACTCTCAACTTTGGAATCGCCTGTCCTTTATCAGGTGAAACTGCTACGTCCATGACAGAACCGGGGCAGTGGTTTGCAGCTGAGGCAGGGGAGGTTTAGATTAGAATTTAGGAAGAAATTCTTTACAGAAAGAGTGGTGAGGCATGGAACAGCCTTCCCAGGGAAGCGGCTGAGTCACCATCCCTGGAAGTATTTAAGAACTGTGTAGACACAGTGCTTCATGACAGGCTAGAGTGGCAGCATGGAGGAGATTATTTCATGGTTTTCAATCTACCAGGTATTTAGGTTTTTTGTTGGGGTAGGTATGGTTGGACTCGGTGATCCACGAGGTCCTTTCCAACTGAGATTATTCTACGATTCTATGATTCTGTAGGTAAGTGGTTTAATCTGTGATGCTGAAAAATAGAAGTAACCAGAAACTGTCTGGTATAAGGATGCCGAGGGACAGACCATTACACACATTTGTTTTCTCTGAAATTTTCAAAGCGATTCACATTTGAGGGCTTGGCTTTTTGCACACTCTTTGGATATTACAATTTTGGCCTTCATTACAGGGTAGAAGTTATATTAAATAATACTTAATAATATTTGGCTTTCTGCTTTATTATAACAAATCTGCATATGATTTCACCAGTAGAAATTAAAACTGTGATGTGCATACTGGCATTGAGGTTGAGTTTGGTCAAGCACATAAAATAATACTTCGTACTTTTAAATGTCTTTATCAGAGGATATTCAAGTGCTTTGCTAACATTAGTCAAGCCTCACAACACTCCTGTGAGGTAGGTAAAATACGTAAGAGGAGAAAGATCACTTGGACATGATAATGTCTCTGGGCATTAGGTTCACTTGCACTGCACAAAGAATTAGGGCTTACTATAAGGCAAAGATTCAACAGTAGAAGAGCAGAAATTTCCCTCTTCTTTTGGTTATATGTGGTCAACCTCACCTACAGAGCTAGACCATCTCAAACAGTGAAGCAAATGCCCACATAATTTCATGCATCCTATCCACAAACAGCACCCTCTGTACTGTAAAACACACACAACGGCAGACTTAAGATGGGTATGACACCTTAGTTATGGGCTGTCCACCAGTTCTTGAGGAGCAGTGTACCATGGGAATGAGAGACCAGAAAACACTACTGTCTCTACACAACTCTGATAATACCTAAAGATGCTTGGGCTTTGCTCTTTTTGCACTAACATTTCAATTAACAACTTACTGGAGATAAGCAACTACAACCATAAACCATGTTGGTAACTTCCATGCCTTGTGAAGGAAACAACCAGATAAAGTGCCTCCTCTCTGTACTTTGACTGCCCTCATGCTCCCAATGTATAGGGCTATGATGTGGTCAGATGTTTGCAGTAGGCTGAAATGGGATAAAGAAACACTATTGTACATCTACATGCTCTCTATGAAGCTGTTACAATCTGTCTCCTGAAAACCTGTCATTTTGTGTCATTTTTTCTCCCCAGTGTAGACATAGGTGAGTCTTTGGCCCCCATCAGGTTTATCCTTAACACTGAGCACCGATAGTGCCACCAATCATTGTACAAGTAGCAGGACCACTCTGTCACTGGCTTTTCATATTAAGGATTAAGAATAAAGAAACAAACGCATAATTAAGGTAAGTATCACTCATCTACAACAGTCTAAGTGATATACAAGTAGACAAAAAGAAAAACATATTCTTGGTAATAGCAACATAAACTAACACCATCCCACTCCTGCACTGCCCTTTCTCCATATTTTGATTTTCTAGACTGGCATAGATGGTACATCCCACATTTGCAACAGTATTGCTCACAGAGAAACAGAATTTGACCTGTCTAACATAACACTACAGAGCCAGGTCTACCACATGCAAGACAGCCCTCATGGGTATTTTTGCATCTTTGCATGCAAGATATTTTCCCTTTTTGCTCATTTCAATTTGAATCTTATGTTTATTTATAATACTTGCGCACTGCCAACTGCACAACTTACTTCTGCACAGGTTGGGTGACCCATTGTGAGTATCACGGCCTTGTAAAATAGCTGAGAAGAGGTGGTTCATGGATTCTGTGAAATCAATGCAAAGTTCCCCTCCATTACCGCACACGTTCACAGCTCAGTTTAAACTGTTACACTGATCAGCAGTTAAGTGTATATGATTATAATGCATAGATGTCCTTACTGTTTTTTCTCCTCCTTACCTCTCTTTTTTCTCTCTACATATTACTCGTATTTAAATATGGGAATATGGAGACTGCAGATACAACTGGCAATTAAAAAAACAAACTGGCATCTTTGCCACCATTAAGAGACACTCCAAGTCACAGACTAAATGGCAGCTAGCGGGAAAGTTGACTTTAGATCCCATACTGCCTCAATGCCTTCTGCATTTCCTTTTCCTCGCTCTCCTTGTGTTCACTGCAACGCTGATTGTCGGAAGATAGTCCTTGTGCTTTGTATAATGCCCATCTTTGATGTAACTGGAACTCACGTACAAAATATGGCTACTATACATAAGCATGCTCGAATACAGGCAGGGACGGTACAAGCATGCAGAATGTAATCTTTGAAGGGTTTTTTTTTTCTTCAACATTTACATGCACCACTTAATATCATGTTTGGTTGTGTACACTGAGGACTGGATTTCACAAGCATTCATGATCTTCTCTTCTGAAAAGCTTCTTGACAATTTCACAAGCAGCCAGTGTAAAAAAAAAAAAAANAAAAATCTTATCCCTGCAATCTGATCTTGTCTTTATGATTGAAGTGTTGAGCAGTTCCAAAATGTCTCATCTTCCTCTCGCAAAGCTTCATGTTAAGTAGTCAGCTTAGTGGACAGATTTAGTTAAATGGACAGATTAGTGTGTCAAGGACTTTCTTAGCCACTGGAAGAGTTCTTCCTTATAAAGCCTTTGCCACCGCACGTTGGCTTCCACTGTTTCCACAGCACGAGAGAAGGAGGAAGCAGCTCCACCTTCATAGCTCTTTATGAAGTTCTTCAGCTGCAAATGCAAGTCAGCAGGTTAAATTTGCAGGAACTAAAGAAAGTAAATATTTCCAGTGCACACAAATGAGTCAGGCATTTAGGACAAACTTCCACCATCACTGCTGAAATAAACGTAGTCTCACACAGAATGTTTTAATGGGAAATGTAATAAAACAGCAGACTGTCAATTAGATGTGACACAATTGCTTCAAATTGTACGGGAAGATATTGACATGTCAGTGCCAGATCACATTAATGTCATTACCTCCTTCTTTGCTGCAGCTCAGCTGCTGCACTGCGGAGACAGCTGGGCTGCTCTAAACTTTTATTTCTAAGATACCAAACTGGGAGCACTGGAAATGCTTCTAATTCCAGTTTATATGCAGATATCAACAGAAGGAAGCTCTGATGCCCTTTGGTTTTATCAAGCTTCACAATAAATCCATTTCACTTTGATTTTCAGGTCCCATTTGATGAAAAAAAAAGCAGGTTGGTTGTTTAGCAAAGGAAGGGATGGCTACATTGTGAAAACAATGGCAAAATAGCAAGTGAGCACTCAGGATTTTGAATGCCTAAAACTGATTCCTTCCCTTATGAGAAAACTTTGATCTTTTTTTAGCAGATTGCAAAGGCCCCTCGCTCTGTTCTTGTGTATGCTCAAATTACAGCACTAGCACCTGGATTATTATAGCTGATGGCACTGGTGTGCTTTGAATTACTCTTCCTTTTAAGTGAGAATTGCAAGCCTGATCTGCATAGTACATCGCTGGTTATGTTGACTTGCACAAAATAAGGTGATTTTAGCAATGCTTTCTTGTGAACAAAATGTTTTCTTGTGAACAAAAAATTCACCTTGTTCATTAAAATCAAACTTCCAACATCTCTTTGTGTAAGGGCTCAAAACCTAAATTGTTGATTCCATAAGTGTCTCATTCCTAAGGTGCACAAGGAACCTAGAAATGATCCAAATAAGATTTTACCTGATCCTTGTACGCTTAATACCACATTGTTTACAAAGCCAGTTTCTTCTAGGTGAATTATAAGCAGGCAGCCTGCTAATTGTACCATGGAGGTGGAAACAGGTGGAAACATAAGGCTTCCTTGTGCAGAAGGCCAGGTACTCAAATCTGGCCAGCACTGCCCTTCACACTTGGGTAGCTTTGAGAAAACAAGCTGCGGCTCTTCTCTAAGTTCCCAAGGCCACTAGGCCTGAGTGCAGACACAAAACAGGATGTTAGTTAAAATGAAAAATATTTGCAATCTGAATACTAAGAACTCAGTATTTAGAACAAATAATTTTGGCATCATTTGGTCAGAATATTTGTATGACAGCTTTTCTTACAAGAAAATACTGTCTGCAAAAGAGAAACAACACAGGCACTGGTAGCTTCTACTTTAAACACTGGGGTTTTCTAGGGCTGCCTTCTGCAGCATAAACTAATGTGCATAGAAAGATCTTATCTTTAGTTTCTCAATCAATAGTCAAGAGAAAATAAAACAAACCTACATATCCAGCCAAGCGCATAGAAGTGCTTCACTACCCATGTCCTGATACAACCTCTATGCACTTGGTTGCCTTTGCAATCTGCTCCTCATCCTCATGCTGCCCAGCTGCAGCACAAGCCTGCAACTCCAGCTGAGTAACCAAAGTTCCTGGTCAACTGACAGCTTATTGCTCTGGCCCTGCTTACAACAGACTCACATGGTTAAAAGTAGTTTAAAAATTACCTCTCTTAGTTCTTCTTCAGTATTGAGAAATTCTGTGACCCCGCTTACAAGCTTTGAATTCATAAATAATGCTTCGCCATACCTGCAAGGGCAAAAACAGAAGATGATCAGGATTAGTGCAAGTGCTGAGCCAGCTGAAAATTAGAGAGCAGTCTTGTGTAAGCAAGAAAGAAGACATGGGACCAATTCTGGGGATCCAAGGGAAGAGCACTGAAAGAGGACACTGGTATTCATGATAAAAACCTGGACCAAAACCTTTCTCTAGGCTGCACTACTTGTAGTTCACTCTTGGTTGGATGCCACTAAGGAGTATGGGCTTAAATACATGTGCAGATGAGAGCTTCGAGGGAGGAAAGGACCAAATCACACCCTCCCATGCTTAAAGAAATAGCTCTCCATGTAAAAATGACACCCAGTAGCAAAAAATACAGGCACCAAAGGTGCAGAGCAGCAGCTATGCAGAAGTATTCAGTAAGGCATTTGACACAGTCTCACATAGCATCCTCACAGCCAAACTGAGGCAGTGTGGACTGGATGATTGGGTAGTGAGTTGGATCGTGAACTGGCTGCAGGATAGAAGCCAGAGAGTAGTGGTCAATGGGACAGAGTCTAGTTGGAGGCCTGGATCTAGTGGGGTCCTGCAAGGATCAGTACTGGGACCAGTCCTATTCAAACTATTAATTAA
>VZRI01003117.1:211624-249195 GCA_013397515.1 Upupa epops
ATTCTATGATTCTATGAAATGTTGTTGCTGTACCATTAGAATAGACCTTTTGAAGAGCTGCAGTTCTGTCTGATAAAATAAAAATACTGAAAAGAGAAAAATAGTGCAAAAAGAATTCTCTGAGCCATGGTGTAACCTAAGTAGTTCAGGCAGGCCATCTTCAAAGAATCAACCTGAAATGAAAAGTTGAAAGCCTGGAGAAAGATATTAAAGGGTAGGATATTTATCAGTCATCGACAATGACCTTCTAGAGGTACATCTTTGCATCTTTCAATGTGGCCGTTCAAATTCTGCTGCTCCATTTGCTTTATCTGGAAGGGAGTGAGGCAGGGAGGAAGCAAGGGAGTGAGGGTTGCAGCAAGGGAAAGGGAGGGATAGGGAGAGAGATAGCCTGAGGAAAAAGGATAGAAAGAGGGACAGAGGGGACAACTGTGTAGGATTTTCAATAGGTATTTTGAATAGGTATTGAAAATCCTTCTCTGTGACAACTAACAACTGAATTACTTACGGCTATTTCAGAAAATACATCTTTGTTTTGTTTCTTTTTTCACCCAAAATTACAGTCACACTGAATCAGACATCCAGAGGCAAACACCTCCAATGGGAAATATAGATTTCATGGTCCTTTAAGCATGTTTAGGCTTTCTAACAAAGTTCTTTATTACTACTGTCTTGGCTTAGTCTCATAATTGACTGCTTGGAAAACTGGAAGCTCCTCTTGATGGGGTCTTTTGACAAGGTTACCAATCCACTTTACTGAAGCAACCTCATAAAACAGCTTCAGGGATTTTATTTTTCTTGCAGCCTGTACTGTAGCCACAGTGCAAAGTACAAGTTTTTATACTATTGAATGCCTGTGCTGATTCCTACTCATTATGCATCCTTGGGAAAAAATCAGCCACTAACAGCAATTTCCACATGGGCTCTGTCGGCAAAAAGTCTAGAAAAGCCATCTCCCAAAATAGTATTTTTTACAGATCTGAAACATAAGAATAAATAGAAAAAGTGTTGAGGGTTGCAAGTTTTCAGTCTTCTCACCCTTCACAGGAAAAACTAACAGGAATTCACAGAATCACCGAATTGTTTCAGTTAGAAGGGATCTCTAGAGATCATCTAGTCCAGCAGCCCCACCACAGCAGGACTGTCTTGAGCACATTGCAAAAGGCTGCATCCTGGTGGGATCTGAGGATCTCCACAACCTCTCTGGGCTGCCAGCCCCACCACAGCAGGACTGTCTTGAGCACATTGCAAAAGGCTGCATCCTGGTGGGATCTGAGGATCTCCACAACCTCTCTGGGCTGCCTGTGCCAGTGCTTTGTCACCCGCACAGTAAAGTTTTCCCTCTAGCTTGTTCCGGTTACCTCTTGTTCTGCCACTGGGCAGAAAACAACTGAAACAGTTGTTTCTGAAAGCCACAGAAAACAACTTGGCTACATCCTCCTTACACCCATCCTTCAGGTATTTATAGAGATGAATAAAGTCTCCTCTCAGTCTACTTTTCTCCAGGCTAGTTTCCCAGCTCTCTCAACCTTTTCTCATAAGAGAGATGGTCCAGGCCCTGAGTTCAAGGATTTTTAATTATCTTTTTCAGAATGTCAGCAGCCTTAGCACCATGGATTTCTTACAAAAGATGTCTTAGGCAACTCAGTTTTGGAGACACTTCTGTAAATGAGTGATTTTGAAGACTCTATAAATGATCAGTATCTTCAAAAAACAGTATTTTATTGTCATTCTAACTTTTTGACATCTGTGTTTTAAAGTTCTAGAAAACAGCATTATAATATAATTTAATCATCGTCAGCTAATTCATACTACCATCTCAAATGTCAACACCTTTTATAATGGAAAATACCATTGAGATATCATTTTATTAAATTAATGTTTTGTAGAAAGTATTTTAATTTTAAAAAATATTAATAAATTATAATTGCAGGAAAAAAGATGCCTTGGGATAGAGAATACTTGAACTATAATTCTGCAATAGAGCTTGTATTTTAGAAATGTTCTAGTGTGGCAAGCTTCAATTAGAAGCCTAATCATCTCACTGTTTCACTAAACATTAAGGGGCGAGGTGTTAGACTAATTCCATCTTCTCAAAAAAGGTTTTATTCTGTAATTACAAAACAAAGTTATTTTCAATAGACATCACACATCTACTGCTTGCATAAACTAATTGATTCCACTGCACTGAATCGTTTGGCAATTGACAAAAACTCAGGTGGATGTCCCTTTCAAAAAATGCAACAACTACAATCCTTTGAGTAGCTCTGACCTGTGTTTGGAGATCAGATTAAATGTAGATAATATAAAGCCAGCACAAAGACACAGAGTCTCTGTTATTTTATCATTTAAAAAATGACAGTAACAGGTTTTTCATGAGGTCTTGCTGGAGTTAGGAGCTCAACACAGTGATGCATTCCAAGTAAGGGAGATAAATAAAATTCAAGTTTTAGGTGTAGTTAAGATTTTTGTAGTAAAAACACAGAAGAAAATTAGCATTCGGCATAGTTTTTTAAATCTTGTCTATTTGTCTACACTGCTGAATCTTGTCCACATCTGGAATCACACATGATACCTAGGCTGTCAGAGGAATGTATTTGCAAAAGCAGAATACAACTACTGCGTCTGTGTTTGAGGCAATACAGACTTTGGCAGATTTATACCTAAACTCTCTAAATTGCTGAAGGAGTTAGCATAACTGTACTGGGTTGCAGAATATCAATGGGTCTGCCATCCACTTTCTGTGTCCATTTCCTCAAATAACCATATCAGAAGCAGAAGATTTTTAATTTTAAAACTCTTCAGCACTCTTAAAGCTTTCTGTAAACTGCTTTCAAAAAGTTTGCTTCTGCAATATAAACTTCCAGAACCAATTCCAGCTCAAATCTATTTTCCCAGCTGAACTTCTAATATCCTACTATACTAAAAAGTATTATCCAACTAGTATAAATGACTCTTTGAATCTTTAGAGAAGCTGCAGTTCTGAGTTCCCTTGACTCTTCTTTTGATACTGTGAAACTTGTAATGTTTCTACCTGTATTCATGAGGAACTAGGATTTAGTTGCTTAAATACAGCATCTTAAATATACTGTTTTTAATGGAATGGAATACATCTCCAATACTTCTTCTGCCAACACCATGGGAATGGGGTGCCTGAGGTTCTCAGACACTTGTCTTTAAGCATTTAAACCTCATCCTAGTTGTCATTCCTTCTGAACTGACAGTATCAGATGAGCTGCTGTGAAATCTTTCAGATCCTCAGGATGTCCCTAAAGACTTAAAGAAATTTCTTATTCATTGAATTGATATAAAAATCTTCATCAAAAACGTATTTAAAATGTTGACTGGACTTCTCAGTAGAAGCACATAGCATTTTTTTAAAAGAAAGAGAAATAGGTATAAGGAACAGCAATGTCTCCATCTATTTTTAAATCAAAATGTTGCTCCTCTATTACTTGAAACTCACCTGAAATGCAGGGTGGCAGGAAAGGGGATGATGCTGTATTAGCATGATTCAAAAGGGTTTGGTGGTTTTTTTACAGAGTTGAAATAATGTTTTTGAAAAGATTAATTTTTTTTCCATTAGACTTAAAATCAGAGAATTTCCTTTGGGAACTGCTGCTTTTTTATCCATGTAAAAGTAGAACTGCAGCACTTGATATATAGATAGAATTCATTATCATAAGTACAAACACAATACAGTAATAGTTACGTATATATATACACATATATATATACAGTTGATCACTAAGAGATCAGTGTTTCTATGTGTGTGTGTGATAACTCATGAATAAATGCATTTATGACTCATATGTATGCACTTCATACTTAGAGATATGTCTATTTATGGATTAAAAGAGAATGGACTAGATTGAGGAACCTACATGAATACATACATACATATGCAACGCTTACACAAATTATGTCAAAAAGAGAAATGAAAATAAATTTGACTATTTATCCTTACCTAGCATTTAAAATTTTCCACTTTTCTCTGAAAAACTTCCAAGCAAGATCCCTTCCATGTGGATTTCGCGCTACGTGGATTATCACATCAATGGCATCCTGATCCAGGACAACTTCTGAGTTGAGAGACAAATTCAAAAGCCTAGTAGGAGAAAAAATATTCTTTAGCTTCACCAAGACATAGTCTAACAACTGCACATCAGACAAGTCCACCCCCAAAACAAAGTTAGTGCCAAATGGTTGGTTTAAGCCTCGGAGTGAATTTAGTTATTTCTACAATTCCAATGAGCAGACACATTTCTGAATCAGAAAAACCTGATAGAAAAAAATTCAGTAAAATCTGAGTGCATTTTTGTAAGATCAGTAAGATTTTGAGTGGTGTATACATTTAAAATAAGGACACAAAATATTAATAACAATTATAGGATTTCAAACACGTCCAATGAACACAGGAGAATCTGGAAGTGAAAAGACATTATACAAGTCCATTTTCATACTCATTAATACAAAAAAAATAAGACTGTTTAAGCAGATAGAAAGCCTGTGCTTTAAAGGCAAAGTTGTTTCACTTAGACCAAAGCTTAAGTGACAATCCGTAAATGTTGAAATGATTATTTGTAGCAGTCAGATACAGATATATATTATTTTTTTACCTGTTGAGCAAGTTTCTGTCATCACTGCAAGTTAAGGCTTCCAATAATATTTTCTTCTCAGACACTGCTGTAGTTGAATGAAATTTCATCCAAATGAACTCCCATACATCTTCATCCATCAGTGAAACTCCTGTACAGTAGACAATGTCTCTCACATTGAGTGGGATTCTACAAAATAAATCAGTAATAGCATTGTGGTAAATAAGCAGCCTCCTGATAAAAAAAAGGAGGAACATCACTACATTCAAACTACATTGCACCAATAATCTTTTACAATACTACATTTGCATCTCTTTACCGCCACTGTCTTCCAGGCTAACATAATGGATTTTCTAATAGGTAACACATGCTTGCCATTCTTTTCATGAGGCTGTCACATTGTCAGGAGATTATAAATTGTGGTCATCCATTTCATCAACACATAATGTGACACTTATCCTTGCAGGACAGGGAACATAAGTTCTCCAAATTAGGAATGGGATCTTATCACTAAGTTGCTAGGCTCTAAGCCAAATTTCCTCTTCTTGTCCTTAGTACTGAGGTAACAGGAGCTTATCAGCTAGAATATTCTCCTTGCTTGTGGAGGATTCCTTCACATAGTAACATACAAGCAGGGAAGGCTCTACTAATACAATGACACTTAATAGTGGTGTTTTCAAGTGCTGAGAAAATGGAAATACCTGTTCTTTTTTTATTTTCTTTTCAGCATTTTAATACCAGTAAATAACTGGCTATGCCATAGGACATTGCTCAAGTAATATAACTCAGACTACAGTTAAACAAAAGCTTCTTGAATCAAAATTCAGATCTAGTATGGGGTCTGCATATGCACCATTTTATTCTTAAGAAATCTCAGCTGGGCATTCAATATCCTACCCTGCTTATTTTTCCTATAGAAGCATAGAACCTCAGACATTCATGAGCTAAAGGGTATTCCTGTAGATAAAACTCAACACTTCTCAGAGGAATATGTTTCTGATTTACAGGGAAAAAACAAAATCTCTTTTTGTTGGTAAAAATTGCATCCAAAACTTAGGTTCTCTAGTTTCTAATAGCTGGACTGAAATATCTCTGGAACTTCATATGCAAGACCTCTTTTAGAGGATCTAGAAGTACAAAACAGTTGCTGTCAGTGTCTGGACAGTAATATAATGGGACAAAGAACAAAGTTATACTTGTAACATGTTACATCAGAACTAAACCAACATGGAAATAAAAGGTTACTTCAGCTACGAGACATTCACAGACATCTTATTTCATAGACCAGACTATCCCAGACAAGAAAAAAGAGGTTTTTTTACTCCTATCAATTTTCCATGAAAAGGACCCCTTTCTTCCACTAAAATTTCCTATTTTTAGAAATTTTTTTTATTTTGTTTATTTTTTTTATTTTGTTCTTTTACAGTTCTACAAACAGATCAATTTGGCCATCCAAATCTGAGTTCCTGTGAAATGAAACCAGTGTGGCTTTTCAGCATTTCAAAGTTCTGATTCCTCTTCAGTACTTTAGAAGGAACTACTGTTAGCTTAGCCCAACAACTATGATTGCATCTTGAGAAAAATAAAAAGAATTTGTTGCTAAGACAAAAGGTAAAAATTGTGCACTCCTGCTACTACTGCCTGAAGGACTTTGGGAAATAATGCTTAATGCTCTTTTGGTATGTTTTTTTCTGAGTAGTAAGAAAGCCATGAGATTGAGGCTTTAGTTGTGTTATCTAAGAGAGCTCAGTGAGTGCATCTGCAGCTTTGGAGGCAGTCAGTCACATACATTTTGCTTATACTATGCTGACACGGCTCAGGATAGTGCTGCTTGTTGGAGATTTTTTTGAGCTAGTCCCATCTAAGAGACCCACAAAAGGTTATCCTGACTAGTGTTGAGGTATTTTGCATGTGATGCAGACAAATGCATGCATTTACTCAGGAGTAAACTCTCCAAAGCAAAATGAAAGGGTAGGCAAGAGAACTGTTGTCCACTTTCAAGTTGCTAATATGAAATGTTGAACTAAGTACAGCACACACCAACAATATTGTTTTCTTAAGTAAACTCAGTGGTGTAATGTCCCATCTCTGCCCTGAACTGCTTCCATGTAGCCAGGGTAGATGGGTACTATAGTGCAGATCTTGGCATGGTTTGAGATCTTACTGTTTCATCTCCTCCCACCACCCGAGAGTTGTGTGACAACATTCCCATCCCAAGCTGTGCCAGGCAATCAACATCGCTATACTTATGACAACATAATTTGAGCAATTCCTGCATGTCACTAACACATAGATGAGATGTCCAAAATATGCAGGTTGCATGGTTCCTCCTCCTTGATGCTTCCTATTACCTTCTTAGATTTTTCCCCTCAATGTTCAGATGAAACTGAAAATGGTTAGTAACTCCTCAGATTTACCTGAGATCAATAGGTTTTGGCTTATGTAGAGGCTATGCAACTGCTTCTGCAGTCTCTATAGAACCACTGTGCTAAGACCAAGGAAACAAGAAAATCCTTAAGACTGACCAGACCCAGTAAAAGAAATAGTGTTTAAAAATAATGGGAAGTAAAGAAAAAAATTTATCACTTTCACCAGCCTTTCCGTACTACTGAGTCCTGATTCTCAAAACATGGGTTAACATTAGTGAAATCCAAGTTTAGTTGACATTTACAGAATTCTTGATGTGTGCCAGGTACTGCATATCCACTGCACTGTGACTGAATTTATACTTCTTCCTTTAAAGTCCATCATTAGGCCCTTGTAGTAATATTTCAAATGTTAATGAGTATCAACACTTTCTTTTTCCCCCATTTAACCTTTCTATGTACAAAGGAAACTGCATATAATTGAGTCTATTAAAAAACCTAAAACTACATATTTAAAACACAAGAAATCAAGACATACTAAAATTAATGGAGCAGATATATTTAAGTGCTGTTTTAGTGTTTGTTTATATTAACTCAGAATGTGGCTTAAGTTTCCTAAACAACTGCAACTCTCTCAAATCTTCAGTTCAGCAATTACAGTAACACCATGTAGCCATGAACACATAGACTGCAGAGAAAAGAAATTATCACTGTGTCTTGATTTTTCTGATATACTGGGTTACTTGTCCTTAAAACCCAATTTCCTCACCAGCTTATGTTTTTTCTGCTTTTATCTTTGGATTTAATACACTGACAGCAGTCCTAAGAACACATGTTAATCCAAAAGGAGTAAGGGATGCTATCCTGACCATGAGACCAAACAACCTATTGCCTGAAACTTGTCATGTGAAATCTGAACACGGAGAACAACTGAACGTAGCCAAGCCACATTTCAATGAAGGAGGAACATTTTATGTTGACATGGAAATACTTAATCATTAGAAGAACATGGAGTTCTTTCTGAGCTTTACTGGCAGCAATGTTATTGTCTTCAGTTTACTGCACAAGATGGGAATAAGCCAACAGATACTATAGAGAATTATAAAGCATCTGGGAAAGGTAATTATTTTTTAGTGGATTGACCTGTTAGCGCAATTCAGGTAGGAGCTGTGTGTGCTGTAAGGACCATCACTCTGTGTTTGGCTAGTAAAGTCAGCAGCATAGGTACTTAAAAGGGGATGTGTAACCCCTGAAAGGTCTCTCTTCCGTACCTGTGAGGTTTACAGTCTTGAAATTTATAGTAAAACTTAACAGTTCAATGGGCTTTCCCAGGTACTCCAACTTTTACATTCTAAGTGACAACAGAAGCAATTTTAGCAGCACTGCAGACAGCAAATGCAGGCTCATTTGCATGATCTGGGGGGGAAGGAGGACTTAAGGCAAGAGATGGCACTGATCCCATGCCCACAGCTTAGATGTCACCCTGTTCTTGCTAAGAAAACTCTGATGACACCAAATCAGTAACAGCATATTTGCAGTGCTGCAGCTGAGCTACTCAATATCATCCAATCAGTAGCTCCAGGGAAGGCTTTAGGTCTCTGCACACAAGCTAAGTCATAAGGAGAACATGAAAAAAATTAGCCTTTGCAAACCAAGACTTATCTTAAAAAACTTAGCTTCAGAAACTACTAAATTTACAGCTATGGAAGGCTACAAATTACTCCTGTGAGAGGACTGTAATCTGGGCTGCAGACAGGGGGATTCTTCTCGTGGAAATGAAATTTGTTTGTGAAAATGCAAATATTCCCAAAGTCATTTATCTTTAACTACTACCTAAACAGAGAGCCCTCTAAATTGAATTATCACCATTTCTGGGAGTTTTTGTTTCCTGTCTCCTCCAGTCATTGTGGGCTCATATCTCATTGTTATCTAGACGTGAAGTCTCCCCAGTCTAAAGATTTTTAAATTTTACAGCTTCATGAAAAATGTTGTTCTAAAATTGCAGTTCCAAGGCTCTACATAAGCATGTGGAATGTTTACCCCTGGTATTACCTGAAACAGGTGGAAAAAATTACCGTTGTTTCAGCAATACTTGGGTAGTAACGCTGTAGGATATGCCTCCTTGTTTCATTAAACCTCATCTTGGCTTTCAGGACTGCTCTCATTTTTAAAGAGCTAATATGATTGATGGATACTTCAGAAGAATAAAGATTAACTTTTGGAAAACATCAGTTTAAATGGCTTTTATTTGAATACTGATCCAATTTATTTAACTTTATTTTTCTTGCTTAAGAGATATGATGTTGAGAATGAAATATGTAGCTAGCAGAACTCGTGTTTAAAAATTAAACACTTTGGGAAAAAGTTAAAAATTAAACAGTTAGAAAAGAATTAATTAAAATCATGCTGTGCCTTTACAGGGATGGGATTTTTTTGTTCAAGAGTGAATAGTAAAGCTCTACAATGAGCTAAGAATAATCTTCTAATTAATTGGTACGTATTTGCTCCTATTTAAGTACGTTCTAACAATTGAAAATACACTTATAAAATTAGAACATAATTATTTATCTTCTGGGCAAATTGTGTTCCAATTTTTTAAAATGCAATTGCACAGTTTAGACAGTTTTTTGATTAAGTGACAAATTTCATTACCATTTAGGGTACTATCTGACAAAGAAAATTCATCAGAAACATTATTTTTCTAAGTATTTAACCTTTAATTTAATCGTATTTTTATTTATGAGTGTATATATAGTCTTGTTTAATAGGTTACAAGGCTGGGATCAGAAACAGCAAGTATTGGTACTGTACTGGCAAATCTGTAAGAGAGATTCTATAAGGAACAGCCTCAGACTCAGTTTCAATTTTTAAGATGTCATTACCAAAAAGCTTATAATCCCATTCTGTTACAAACTCCAGGAGCCAAGTTGCTGGAGTTGCGGAGGAGGGCAGAATGCTCTGCCACATGTGCCGTGAGAAAAGCCAGAATTTCCCCTGCAAAACTGAGGCACAGATTTGTGATGGGCTTGACAAGCAGGTGCCTGTCACACACTGAATTTAGGTAGTACTAACCAAGAATGTAGCTACTCAGGGTGTCTTTGGCAAAGCTATGCACAGACACCAGGTTTCCTCAGTCCCAGTCTTGTGCTTCTGAGCTTCAGGTATCACATGGGTCTGCCTGGGGCCAGTAGAGAACACATCAGCCCTCATGTGATGGTTACTGCTATTGCTCCTTTTCCTTCCTATGGCAGATATCCCATATTGAACACACAACTAGTACACTCAAGCTCTTCAACACTGATTTGAATGACTGAGTGAAGAGCTAAGCTCCTCTTTGTGAGACTCACCTCTGATCAGATATGTCTTGTTTTGTCCCTTCTGGACAGCTTTTGCAACAAACTTGTGGTACTTTATGTTCAATGGTTGTGCAGAATGGTGGAGAGACCATTCCTGATTAAGAAAATTTGGGATGAATCAATCTAACTTCTAAGGACTGCAAATTGATTTCTGCTGATCCATAATCACTACATATAGGACCATTTTATTGACAGAAGTCGGGAGGTAAAAATGCAACCTGAATCAGCTGCTCCGTAAAGACCAGTTTTGTCTGTAGAAAGACAAAAGCCTTTCTTTTCAGACAGACTCCCCAGATGGTCTTTCAGTGAACTAAATCCTTGATTAACTCCTGCACTCAGCAGTGTTTTCTTCCTCCTTAAACAGTTTTATCGACTTGAGTGCAAGCTTCTACTCAAATGTTGTAACAACCTATTAATTAGTTAAATCACTTTAGCAGCATTGGCTGACATTAGGTGGCAAAGCTCCAGTAACATTTCAAAATGCATGAATAGCTATGCCTGAATTTTTTTCAGTAATTAAAACTTCTAAGGATTGAGAACACAGAAGAAGGGATCCATTTTATTGTTTTACATTTATCAGACATTCATGTGTGAAAAAAATGAAAATAACTCTCATTTTTTAATGCTTGCTGCTAATGATTTCCAAAAATAGCTGGTGGGCATCAAACCCATGAAAAAAGCAAGTGCTCTTCCAAGCAACTAACACAAATAATTAACCTATTAACCACATTCCTACAAATACTTACGTAGGTGATAAAACTTAAATACATTTATAAGTTGTCGTAAGACCGCAGCACTATTGCGCCCATGCAAAACAAAGCAGCAATATCACATGTCTCTAGTCATTAGAGAAAGAAGTAAGGGAGAAGAAAAATGGACAGCAAGGGAAAGAAAAAATGCTTTGTTTGGGAAAACATTTGAATTTCTATCACCTAAGACAAACTTCAACAAAATGATCTCAAGTAATGACTGGCAATTTGTTATTTAACCCTCCCTCAGATGCATGGACAGTTTCCTTTACAGAATTGTTACTGTCTCCTGTACAGTCCTGCAGTATAATTTGTTTTTCTGGTAGCACTTCCACTGAGTAATTAAAGGTTCACCCAAGTAAGCACACTGCCAGTCTAAGCAGGTGGATACACGTGAATTCATTGCTCCTTGCAGAAGAAATACAAATCCTGCACAAACAAGTATGGAGATTTATTAGTCTCTAACGAGCCTTATTGATTACTACTATCTTTGTTCCAACTGCATGATGAAATTCATCATACTTCATTACTTGCACCTTTCTTAAGACTTATAAAGAATTAAGTAGTGTTCCTAATAATCACGGGAATGTGACAAGACTTTGAAATGGAGATTTTGAAAAAGCCCATGTCCAAGTTATGATATTTGAAAGGATTAAATGAGGTAATTGAGTACTTCAACATAATCATGCAAGATCTTCATTTCATTTTTCAGCAACCTAGGGTGGTTCATCTCTATTAAAAAAAAAACACAGATGTATTCCAACTTGAAATACACAGGTCAAACAGGCAAATTCATGGTATATTGTCTTGTCAAAGATCTCTGGCCCCACCTCAGAATAACTTGGATGATTAGAGACCAGATAAGGTTCAAAAAATCTGTATTTCCACTAGGATCATCAGGTAGTTTCTATTCCTCATGCACATGGACAAATGCAAACTTCATTAACCAATGGGCTGCAGAACAGATGTGGACTCCAGTCAGTGCAGCAGCCTGCACTCTGCTACAAACATCATCACCCTGCCATCTAAGAATTGCTTTCCCTAAAAAAATTAGAATAAATGAAAACAGAAATCCCATGCCTGCCTATCTCTTGTGTTAGAAAGTGTAGGCTGAACATACAGTCAGATTGCAAAAAAAAGAAAAACAAATATTAGAAAGAAGCTAGGTATTGAACATTAGCTCCACTTAACAAATAGCACAGTGATCTTAGCTCTGTTATCAAAGACTAGCAGACTGTTATCAACCATAAATCAGTAAAACAGATGCAAGGATAAGAGGCACCAAATTTGCAGACATCTAAATGCAACCTACACTTTATACGTAAAGTTTTATGTAGAATATTGGAGGTATTCCAAGTAAACAAAACTAGTCTGAGTGTTTGTGCCCGAAGAGTAACAGTAAAAATAGTAAAAAACTGCATTCAACCTAAAATCACCCAAAAGTGATATGAAGCCAGATCAATCAAATGCCCTCACAACCCAGAAGAAAAGCACATCCTGGCCTGCACTGAAAGCAGCATGGCCTGCAGATTGAGGGAGATGACCCCACCTGGAGTACAACATCCAGTTCTGTAGTCACAGTTCAGCAGAAGGACATTAATTTATTGAAGCAGGTCCACAAGTTAAGCCATAAAGATGAGCTGAAGGCTAGAATACCTCTCCCATGAGGACAGGCTGAGAGAGTTAGGGTTGTTCAGCCTGGAGAAAAGAAGGCTCCAGTGAGACCTTACTGTGGTCTTTCAGTATTGAAAGCTTGTACTGAAAATTTAGACTGGATATAAAGACCTTTTTTTACAATGAGGTTTCACCAACACTGGAACAGGTTGTTTAGAGAGCTGGTGAAGGCCCCATCCTTCAAGACATTCTAGGTCAAGTTGAATGGGGCATAGAGCAACCTGATCTAGTTAAAGATGTCCCTGATCACTGTAAGAGAGTTGGAACAGATGACCTTTAAAGGTCCCTTCCAACACAAAGCATTTCCTGATTGTCTGACTTACTCTGTTTTCTAGGGGTATTGAGATTATTATTAAGGTACTCTATTTCACTTTAAAAGACAGAAACCAATAAACAACAGTGGTTACATTTCTAAAGAAAAGTAAGAGGAAACTGAAGTGTCTATGCCTAGGAATGGACTGAGAAACATCTTAAAGAAAAGTTAAAATAGTATTACTACAGTTCTACCAACAGAACCAAAATACAAGTGCTCCTTTTTCTGCTGAAGGAAGTCAGCTGTCTCAGTTCAAAGCAGTTCTCATATTCACGTGTTCATGCTCTCCTTTGCCTAAAGCAAGCGTACTTCTACAGCCCACTCTTCCAGTAGAAACATGTACATGGCAATCTGTAGCTGATGGATGGTAACAGTATCTGGAAGAAAATCACACCTACACCCACAAAAAGGTTTGCAAAACATGCTTGTTTCTATGGACAAGTTATGCCTCAAGCCATCACAGTGTGTATCCACATGTTACCTGCTGCTGTGGTATCTCGTGTCAGGAGTTTACAGATGAAGCTTTCCACACATTCTCTCCCATACCTCAGAAATATGAATTTACTCAGTCTATCCAGGGCAGAAAAAATACAAAAAGGCTAATCCTCTTAAAAGCATGTTTTTCTTTCAGAATAAAAATGCAGTGAAGGTTAAAGGGGTTAACAAGGCTGATTCTCAAGCTCAGGCAGGCATTGTATGGTAATTCTGTTAATTTTTTAGGCTGAACCACAATGCTGTTGTATCTAAGGAGTGTGAATAATGTATTTCTTCACACATGAATGAGCTTCACAGGGATGAGCTCCATTAAATGAAGGTAGAAGCAAACATCTTAATTTTCAGCCAACAGCAGTTTCTCTTGTACAGCACTCTACTTTTGACTGAATCCCAGGATCCTTACTCCTCAAACTATGAAGGAAATTTTAAAGTGCTTATATGTTTCTAATTTTTTGAACACCAACATGGAAGTTTAAAGAGTTTTGAGTGCTCCAGCACATATCTCAACTTAACTGTGAAAATATTTGCTTTCAGACACTCAGAAGTCAACGCAGACTTGTGAAAGTCCTGGAGAAATCAAGCATTTTAAAAGAGCAAAATTACTTGAATTCCTCCATTAAAAGATTGTGCGACATATCTTGAACTTTCACCTCAGACTTTCAGCTGAAAGGAAATCTTTAACAACTGCAAGGATTAAAACAATTATATCCATTTCTAGACAATACAATCTGATGCCTATTTATACTATCTTCTACATGTGATCCTGTGTGTTTGGCTTGATCCTTGTAGAGTCAACTTCATTTTGAGAGCTATCTTCTTTGTTTTAGCATCGTGCTTAGCCCTAAAAAACTGGTAGTGAACACTAACCACCAAAACGACTTGATTACTAAGTAATCTTGTTATTCCAGGTACTCAAGCCTCCTTCCATCAGATGAATGCTCTCCTCTTTATGCTGGAGAACTGTAATATTTCTTTCTGCTAACAAAGTAAATTCCAGTGGCTAAGATTCAAATAAAGGAAGAATCTATGTTGCAGAGTCCTACTCCTATCCCAAACACCTTACAGGTAGGTCATCAGCGTATACTTCTGCACCTGGCAGATGAAGCACTAAGATACCAAACTGAAGCTCTATTACAGCCTACAGAACTACTCTTTAAAATGGGGTTGAGGAGCAGCTTCTCTGACATCTTTGAAAAGAAAAGGAGCAGACACTTTTCTGCTTTAGCCACGATTCTGAAAGGCACCTATTGCAAGGGCTCTCTAATCTATGATTGAGCGTCTTAGTGCCTGCAGTACTGGACCCTAGGAGAATCAACTCTTTCTTTACAATGCCTCTTCACTCTACACAGTGGCTACCACCAATTTCATTTAGAGGTTTCCTAATCCCCTAGTCAGAAGTGTAACTCGAGTCATCTGATTCTGCTCTTGTGAGTTAGGCATATAAAAATGCCTTGAAGCTTTTCAGCTGACTTCCACTTTCATGCACGAATGCTAATGTTGCAGATCACATGTATGGTGCGGTTTTAGTAATTTCATAAGAAATCTGCAGTGCCACAGTTGAAAATGCAAAGGTAATTTTTTCAAATAGTGCTGGAAACACTAACAGAGGACCTCTGGCTTCATGCTATGAATGACCATTATTTTACTTGGTGAACAGTGGCAAATTACTTGCACATGTAATTACAAACGGTAACTGATTATTATGATTACTTCAATCCCCTACAGTGAAAAGTAGATGGTAATTAATTTCTGGACCTACCAGACTAAATATAAGTACTAAAAACCACAGCAACAGTAGCCATATGCTGGTAAAACACAGTTAGATGTTACTGTATTTATTTACTATCCAACACTTTATCCATAATTACATTCTATGAGTAAAGCACAAAAAAATCCCCAACATTTCAAAAGAACTTCTAAAAAGCCAGACCAAAAACACGGCCAAAAATGTATAATTTTAGCATTTCTAGAGTGTTATTAATTGCACATTCTGTTCTGCTTATTCAAACATTAACTGCAATGACTGCCAGGGAATCAAAACCCTCCTTCACATGATTTACTGTCTGCAGATTTATGCAGTATTTAATATCACATATAAATGTAATACTACTCTACATTTGTGCTGATTAGAATCTTGGTACACAAGCCTAATTCCATAGTCTCATTTTGAGGTCTACTGCTTTGAAGAATTTGTACTCCTTCCAACAGGCACTGCCTGTTAATTAGCTCATTGTATAAAACATCTCATCCTCCAGAACAGGCTTTTTTGGGAGGGGATGGGTGGAAAGTTTGCACATTAGCCTTTATTTTTACTCTAATACTCAAACTGTACATAAAATTTCTCAGCTCTCTGTAACTCTGTCTTCTTGCTATGTCTATGCAAACTCACCAAGACCAGGATTTCACAAACACATTCATCAATGTCACTTGTTCTGTTTCAGAAGAGGGAAGTGCATCTACAAGAACTCTTAGAGCAGTTTTCAGCAGGTGCAATTTTATTCACTGCTGATAGGGAGTGGAACAGGCAAGGATACATACAGTTTCTGTACCTATCACCAGCTTTGTCACCATTTCTCACAGAAGTCTTGAGAAAGATGAACAGCATGAGTTTCCCCATCTTCATCAGGAAACAAATTGTGAGGGATTCTTACAGATTCTGAGGTGGATATATTTGTAGCAAATACCCAAACAGCTGTTAAAAGATCAAACTGGACCAAATACCGATGAGAAGGAAAACAAATGGCACCTGTTGGATGTGCACTCTGCATGTATCTTGTACGGATCTGCTTGTCCTTTGCACTTGAGCAAGCTATTGTCTTTGAAGTGCTAAAAGGGGCAGAAGCATGACTCAAACATTATGCTAATTAAGTTCTGAATGTAGAAACATATTTTTTTCTGGTGGAAAAGCCGAGAAAACAGCCCCTGTTTTTATTTTCAGGTTTCTGAGTTGGTTTAAACTGAGCAAAGGTGATATGGGGTAACTGATGCAAGAGACAACTTAACACTCCTAAGGGAACACTGGCAGATCCTTATGAATGTTACTGTGAAACACAAGCTAATTTTATGTCTACCAAGCTGTTATTACTAGTAGTCTTTGCCCAGGGAGGTTGTGGATACCCTCTCACTAGAATTGTTCAAGACGAGGTTGGATGGTGCTCTGGGCAAACTGGTCCACTGAGAGGTGTCACAGCCCATGACAGACAGGTTGGATCTAGATGATCCCTTAAGGTCACTTCCAACCTAAGCTGTTTTATGATTCTGTGAATATCATTCCAATGCAAGTAGATGGAAATGTAGCTGCTTGTGTGCTCATTAAACTCAGTCTGTGAAACTTCTCCGAGATGAGCAACTGCTAAATTCTGGGATGGGGAACTGAACACATCATATAATCTTAAATAAATAAAACTATATTCTGTATTCTTTCCAAGTTGCACCCCTATTTATGAACTGACTGCTGATCTCCATTCTGTAATTACATTATTTTTTGCAGCTGTTTTTCAAAACTGTGCATTTCCTTTGGATAAATGCTTTAACTTAGTAGCTATTCTGTTTCTCTTTCCCGCTGTGATGCTCATAATTCTTATCGTATGCTGGCAAACACAATCTTGTGCTCCCAAGAATGGCCCCATAAAAAGGCTACAATGAATCTTCAGTGGCTCCTTAAATTTATTCCTTTCCTCTCTTGCTATTGTCACTAAAGCATTGAGATATTTTTTTCTTCCTATGCCACCTTCTTCAATCCAGTTGGAAAGGAGGAAGACACAGAGTAGAAGAAAGCTTTGCATGGTGACAGCTTTTTAACACTTCTGTGTAAGCTAGAAGATGGTACTAGGTTTTATTAAGTAAATTTGAAAGTGAGCACCTCTTTAATCTCCTCTCCAAACAGCTTCACATTGATTGTTTCTGCGGATGACACGAATTCATACAAAACCCTGAGGTATATACTTAATTGTAAAAATATCCGGTACCATATTACACGAGAAATCATTAGTCTCCCCATCCTCCAGCACCCTCCCTCTTATTTAAAGATACACAGTCATATTTTTGAGATTCCATATATATACACACACACACATATATACATATATATATATACACACATGTCGTAATTAAAGTTTCTAAAATGTATAGCAATGCATTAATGCTCAGTCTGTGGCTGGTTTTAAAAGACATTCAGTTATGTTTATAATTGGCTAAGTCTGTAAAGGATTTTCAAAGATGACAAAGTCATGGGATCATTAGGAATCAGAAGGGACCTTTAAAGATCATCTAGTCCATTCCCCCTGCCACAGCAGATCACCTAGACCAAGTCACACAGGAACAGATACAGGCGGGTACAGCCTGTTGCAATGCTCCGTTACCTTCACTGGGAAGAAGTTTCTTCCATATTTATATGGAACCTACTCTGTTCCAGCTTGAACCCAGTGCCCCTTGTGCTATCACCAGATGACCTTGAGAAGAGGCTGGCTCCATCCTCCTGACACCCACCCCTCACATATTTAGAATCATTAATGAGGTCACCCCTCAGCCTCCTCTTCTCCAAGCTCAAGAGACCCAGCTGCCTCAGCCTTTCCTCATAAGGGAGGTGTTCTACTTCATCATCTTTGTAGCTCTATGCTGGACAACCTCCAGCAGCTCTGTGTCCTTCAGGAACTGAGGGGCCCAGAACTGGACACAGTACTCCAGATGCAGTCTCACTGGCACAGAGCAGAGGGGGAGAAGAACCTCCCTTGATCTGCTAACCACTCCCCTTCTGATCCCCCCCAGGATGCTGTTGGCCCTCTTGGCCACAAGAGCACATTGTGACATAGTCATCCTGCTGCCCACTAGGACCCCTAGGTCCCTCTCTCCTACACTGCTCTCCAACAGGTCAGTCCCCAATCTAGACTAGTACCTAGGGTTGTTCTTGCCCAGATGGAAGACTCTATACTTACTCTTGTACTTAATTAAATTTCTCTCTTCCTAGCTCTCTCAGACAGACATATTTTGATTGGAAACAAACAATTGGCCTAAGATGTCTTTGAAAAAAATCTACATGTTTATATGTCTACAGAGATCTGATCCTTCTACGACCAAATGCAAAGCTGTGACTAAAATGTAACACTTTTCTCTTTTTTCTTTGTTATTTAAAAGTAAAATATTTCCATTTAACCCAAGATTTCTAAAGCCACATTCCACCTACTCCGAAAATCCACAACTCCTCAAGAAGTCATAGTCGTAACCTGTACTCTGCACTTTTTATCCATAGTTCATTACAGTATTAGGTGTCTGTATTTTCAGTAATTGAACATTTCTTAGATGCCTGCCTTTAAAAGATGAACTTTGCAAACCATCCACAGCCTGTGGTCCCTTGCCTCAGCTGAATAAACCTGTGTCTAGACAGTCTAACTTCCAGATTTGCTGTCAAGCTACTACAATGCTGCTAATGCTCAACACATAGCTACCATACTATCTCCTCTCTGAAACCTTACATGAGCTTTTCAATGTATTCCTGAATCACATTGATTTCAAAGTCTTCACCCTTAACTATTTAACATTTCCCTTTAACACATAGTTTTATCTCCTTTCTTACTCATCAGTCCTTCTGCCTCTAACCTTCTCTAACTTCTTTAATCTCTCAGCATCTTCTGCTTTCTTACCCTGACACTGACTTGGTGTTTGTGTGCCAAGACAGTGTTCATCTTTCTTCCCTATAAATCCCTGCTTAAAAGCCAT
The DNA here is from genome assembly GCA_013397515.1 of Upupa epops. Lineage (NCBI taxonomy): Eukaryota > Metazoa > Chordata > Aves > Bucerotiformes > Upupidae > Upupa > Upupa epops. The sequence goes on from VZRI01003117.1 coordinate 230,891, forward strand.
CACTTCACCTTCTAGCACATAATTATCTGACAGCAATTTATCAGGAATGAGCAGAGGCTACAAAGGTGTTCCTTCCACCTACTCGTATGTGCAAAGTCAAATAATCCATTCTGAAGCCACGCAGACAATTTTAAATACCAACCAGAGGCCTCTGCTTCCTCACGTCCCACTCTGTAGAGCAGAGCACTGGGATGGGGGTGCACAAGAGCATGCCAGTTGTACTGCCTTTGAGTAGGGGAGATGAGGAATATACATTTCAGTTCCACTTACCGGTTCCTATTGCTAGAAATCCAATCCGAGATTAACGTTGCAGCCTGCTGGTGACAGTGTTTGTTACCAAAGCTGCAGGACAACATGATGACTTCTCGTCGCAACTCTCTATCCAAATTAAAGAAAGCAAGAAAGCTGCATTAGTGAGTGTGTTTAAATGTTTACAAAAACCTGTTTATGATAATAGTGGCCCCAAAGGACAGTTGGGCAACATATGAAAGATAATGCAATCCAGCTATACAAATCTCAGTGCCAATTTAATGCCTACAGCTGCTGCACCAACTAAAGAAAGGTTGCCCAGCAAAACAAGCCCCCGTTTACACTTATGCACTCTTCCTGACTGCTGTGGTCACATGAATCCAAGCTCTTAAATATCCAGTGTACTCAAATACTAAATTAATGCTTAGGAAATCATATTCTCCAAATTTAGGAAAAAGGAATTAATCTTACATTACCTTGCTGCTCTCCTTTCAACCCCGAAAGGAAAAACAGAAGGCCAACAGAAAAGTATGACATGTTGAATATGACACTAAATTTTAGCAGTGCATTATTACAACTGTATCTCACACACAGACATTAACAAATGAAAAATAACAGTACTCATGTTGGTATGATGCTTGAACTAGTGATTTGTTTAAATTACTGGTTGGCCATCCAAGCTTGAGATACATTGATGCAACTTGTCTTAAAATGTATTCCTAAAGGAGGAAAGAAAAATACATTTACTGTTAGTATATTTATTTTTGTTGGAATACTATTGACTACTGGGATTTTTGTTTTTCTTTTTACCCTCAAATAATGCCTGACCTCCCAAAGATTTTGACTTGCATTTAGCAAAGCACCAAGGATGCTTAAAATTCTCCTTCACTGCTATAGTGAAAAGTAATCTGAGGATCAGCTATTTGATTATGTGCCTAATATAAGACAATTTACTCCTTAAATCACATCAATTAAAAATTTTCTTACTTGCTCTTTGGAAATCCTAACACATGGCTGAGAAGTTTAAAGTGTGTCAACTTAGTTTTTACTGTAAAGGCAATCTCAACTATGCTGTGAATGTTCATTTCTAAAAGAGTATTGTCTCAGTATCTATTGCCATAACAAAAATGTTATGTAAGTACAGTCAATTGCCTACAGAATATAGAATAATGTAGCTGCAAATAAGCTTTGTACATTTAAGTTCAGGTTCTTGGCGTACTTAAAGAACAAAACAAGCCCAAGATCTATTTTGAGTTACTTTAACCTTTTCCTCAGGAGACACATTTGCATATTCTGACCAATTGTGAAGAAAAACCAGTCTTTGTATTCAGCATGATCTTTTGTTATTGGAATTCACCAGCTTGAAAAAGAAAACTGAGATATAAAGAATTATGTAGGAGAAATCTATTTTATTATTGTGGATGCATGAGCATGTATATATGATGTTAACAAAAAAGGAGATTCATAGTGCAGCTTAGTCTAGCAGATACATTATTCTGTGACAAAAAAAGATGTTTTATTTTCTCTGCTACCACCTCTGTTTTCAAAGCTCTCATCAGGAGTGATAAAATACAAACCAGCCATGGATTTTACTGGGTTTATCTATTAAAATAGTAGGGCTTTTACACAGCCATGTTTACAATTGAAATAGAAAAGGCAGACTCATAGGAATCTTCCTGTGCAGTTAACAATGACTACACATGTTAATTATTTCAACATCAACTTATATTATGGCTCTATGTTTGCATGCTTACATATACATATATTTATGTCTGCATGCATACATATATCCAGCCACCTCTAGTTTCCTGCTTTCTAAGTATATGCACCTCTGGACACACATACACAAGCAAATATATCTTTAAAAAGAATAAAAGCAACTTTAAGCACTTCAGGTTTTAGACAGTTCCTTCATTTGAAGGGTTAACAAAATTCCATAAAATTACAGAATGTTTGCCATTGAAAATATGTAGACAACATAAAATTCACAGTAAGTAATAAGTTCCAAGAGCTCGTAATTGTGACTGGATGCAGTTAAATCCTGTGTACTTCATAGAACATGCTTCAGCATAGCTACCTATTCTTTAATTTCAGGTAAAATGTTAAAATGTTTGTCATGTCTATCTTAATTATCTACTGCTAGCTGTTACTGCTGTCCCTTTGGACCCAATTATGAATGGGCTTTTGATTCAATGATGATCTAATCCTTGTTAATTAAGTTAACTGTATTGAATTCACCATGGCTTTTTGGATGAAATAATGAGTACAAATCTTTACTTCAGTTGCTTGTGTCCTGTTCACTTGTGCCTGCAGTTGGTACCCTTACTGAGCTTGGGCAATAACCTAAATATTGCCGTGGGGCTACTCAAAGGGGAAAACCTGCTAATAGACTACTTACACTTTTTCAAGAGAAATACTTTATTTGTCATATTTTACAGGAGGGATAATTACCTTCCCTTCTACTCATCATATATACTTCAATCAACAGTTATCTCTGTTCAGATGCAAATGAACCAAGGCTTTACAATTGCTATGTTTAATTAATAATAATAATTAGGAAAAAGCTACATCCTCAAGTTATTTTCAGTAACTGGCTAGGTAAGAGTACAATTCTTGTCAATGAAAGGAGTAAGGGGAAGGGAGGGAGGGAGGGAGGGAAACTATATCTCTTACATTGAAGATGTTGTAGCTTTCTGTGCGGTCCAGCAATTTATCGAGAGGATAGAGAGCTCGGCTGGCAGCATGCCAAGGCAGGAAATCCTTCTCCTCTGAAAGGTATCTGATAATCTCCAAAGGAATATTCTGAGGCAAATAGCCAGCTCTGCACAATAAAAGAAGCCAGTATTAAATTGGTTTTGCAGAGGATACATGATGAGGCCAAAATGTCTTCTGTTTTTTCCAAATGTTATCAGAACCCAGAAAAACATGATAAACTCATCACAGTATAACAGCATAGAAGTAATCCTTAAAAACTCGCAGGCTCCCCCAAAACATAAATACTTGATGAAGGAAAGCATGAGCACACAAGAAAGAAAACTAAACAAGCTTTCCCTAATTTATATGGATTCCTGTGGTTATAAAAGATATGAACAATGAAGTAGGTGACCAAAGAAGAAGGTGTTGCTTGGCTGATTTGTAAGATAGAAAGGTGTCTGCATAAAATACACAACCCAAGGTATTTTGATTTGGAGAACATTTCTGCTGAGCATTTGGGAAGAATTAGAGATGAAGAAACATCTTTAGTTTCATGGGTATGCTCCCCACTCTTTCTTCTACCCTTTAGATCTGCCTTGCCTTCTCTCCACCTTAAGCCATTTTGGAACGACTTATTTTATTAAACTGAGGTGACATCCAGTGACATCATTTTACTTAAGGATGTCCCAGTGCTTTCTACATGAACTGTGGGTTTTCCATGCATTTATAAGTCAATCAGCTACAATTTTGTCCCATTCTTTCTCAGCCTCCCTGTAAAGAAGAAAATCAGGGGAGATTCGTGAAAGCTTTCTAAATGAATAGCTTTATTGCAATACAGGCACAAAGATTTGAAAGCTGCTTTTTTAATCTGAGTACAGGAAACATCAGGCTTTAGGATTTGCTCCCCTTTTCTTTTTCAGAACATCATTTCTTCTTAACTGTCTAGATTGCAGAAATTAAGTATAATCCAGGTCTATTCTTCTTCCCACGTCTATTCTCCTGATGCCCAAAGGAGTTTGGGTTTGAGGCCCAAAGCAGTTCTCTACCTGCCTAGAGATGAGAACATGATTCTGTTTTCATTAAACACTTGAAATCAGCAAGTTGGATTTCACAGCTTCAATTTGACAGAGACTACATTAGGATCCATATTCATATCCACACACTGCTTTTATTTCCTTATTGGTTGCAAACATTCCCCTTAATATCCATCACCGTCCAGACAAAAGATGTATGCACACAGGAAAGTAAATTACAGAGATTATTATGGATATCAACAAATACATACATGTTTATAGAAATTTTTTTATCTCAGATGCAACAGTATTTAAAAAGAACTTTGTTGAAAGGTTTGAAATATATTCTTCTTCTTGGCATGGTCCAAAACCACAGTTTCCTTGCAAGATGCAGCCCATCCATGCATGTCTTTGTTTATCACGCTATTGGAAAAATTACACTTTGTTTCCTTCAGGTGGTCAGGAAAGAAGTGAGTTCATGAAGCAGCTTTCAAAAGTAACTGTGCCATGTTCTTGTGATGACCCACTCTCCAGTCTGCTTCATGGTACCTTTGCTTGCATTTTATCAGCAATGCTCCCTTTTCAACTGCAGTTAAAGCACATACTCTAGAACTGAGCAGATATGAATTGAGAATGCTCTTTGAACAGGTGGGGGATGATTTTCAATGCATCTGATGATGGTTTCTCCATTTTATAGGTCTTTGTTATGACTGAAGCAGCAAAGTATTATTAAGATGACTTCCAGGTCTTACTATTTCTGAAGATGTATAACCATACTTAATGGAGCCAGAAGCAAGCCACATTGACTGCAGTTAAAAACTTTGGAGACAATATTAGCAAAAAGGTAAACTTACTCAAAGTTGCATATATTTAATTAGTTCCTAATGGGATTTGTGATTATTGCTACTGATAATTTGATTGACATGAGAAAGTGTGGAGTAAGGAACAAGAGTAATAGCTCTAGGAAACACGCTGCTTAGGGAAGAAACAGATGAATGTTTATTACAGCTGCACTAATGGACACTTAGATCATGCTTCTGGAATGAAATCGCTTTATGCTAAGTGCAACAGGGAAATCATCATTGCAAAATGAACAGATTATTTCTTTTTAATCTTAACTTCTCCATAAAGCTACAGAAGAAATTAACTCAGAGAGATCTATTTCACTTCTGAGCTCTTGGATTTCCTGTTGTGAGCTGGTGGTTCCCATCCTGCTCACAACAGATACTGTTACTATCATCACTCACTGCTTCTAACTTCCACATTTTTCAGATCATTCTATTCTGCCTACCTTTCCTCATGTCCCCCACTTTTACTATTGTTTCTTTTAAGTCACAAGAGCCAGGGTAGGGGTGAGGAGAGGTCCTTGTGAATAGCATTGTTGTATAAATTGCAATAAATCCATTGCTTCAGATCATGAATTCATAGAAAAGTGGTTATGCTTGCCACACCAGTGTTAAACTCTGTTGCTATATGTTGGGCAGATATGCTTCAAATACAGCAGCTATGCTGGATTTCTGAGGGAACTTGAGCAAAGGTATATCTACAATCTTCTTACTGTGGACATTAAGATAAGACTACTTCCGTGGAGAAAACAGAAGTGCTTCAGGAATTTTGCCTTGGAAGATTATTTTTGAAGTATGGACACCTACAGAATACCATGAAACCTAGTCTTTCACCATCAGATACTAAATCATATTTATGAACTTTTTATTCTAAATACTCCCAGCCTATTTGCCATTAAACAGTTTCTGACAAGAGGTAGTGGTAAGTACACTCAATGTTTTACTTCTATGTGTAAAATGTGTATCTCATTAAATATTACATGCATACTTCAGCTTAAAAAGCTTGAGGAATATTTTAATTCACAAAAAAAGGAAAGAATTTGATAGGAATAAGACCAAATACTAAGATTGCTAAATCTTGGCATTCATTTTGAGAGAAAAGAATATAAGGAGAAGCTCTTAACCTATAAACATGAAAGAGAGAAACCATGAACAGTAAAATGGATAAAAAAATCCTAAAATCCAGATAACAGATCTAGAATCTGTGTGAATTGTCCTGGGAGGCAGAATGAGTATCACAACAACCAAATCAGCAGTAGAAAGAAACTACTGCCAAAGCAGCATGATTGTGTGGTAAACTATGTGCTAGTATTCTGCACCTTCACAAAGCACAGCAACTGGTTTCTTAAGCTTTGTATTATAGTATGATTTTACCTTAAAATCTTGTCCAGTACTAAGAGTGATTTCAAGATTCCTCTTTTCCAGGGGATACTGTATTCAGCAAGATGTACTACTTTATTTGAACAGTAGCAAACTCAACTTACTAGCCTAAGGGTGCTGGCTTGCTTCTACGATTCTCCTTCACTAGGATGGAAGAAATACATTCAGAGATGTTTACATAGGATCTGGTCAGCAAAAGCATCCAGTAAAGTAAAAAGACTCACGAGTGTCACAGCACTTGTGACAAAAATCCACCATGAGCTGGCTGACAGCTGCTGATTGAAATTGCTTGTGTCATCTACAGAGCAGAATAAAAACCAAGATGAGGAAAGAAGGCAGAACACAGAATGAGTCCACTCAGAGATCTGTGAACCCTGATGGAAAAGTAGAGACCCCTAACAGAAATGTTCAGCAATTACCATTACAATGGTAAGAAAAATAACAGTAGCGACCTTCCCATCAAAGGAAAAAGTGTAAAATAATTTTGCTTTCGTATAATTGTCTGGAAATATTTACTCAAGGCACTACAAAGTACAGACTCTATACATGCAGCTTGATTTATCAAGCTCTCTCATCAATGATGTCACTGGGAGGTCAGTGACATAAATCCTTATTTTCTTTGTGTCTTTTTAGCCATCAATCATTTGCTATCCTTAAAATCCAGCAAAAGTACTATCAGATATTGCCTGCCAAAGTCCAAATGCAGGAGAGCTAAGGCTAAGAGACAAGGTTCTTTTTGAGCTTAAGCATCTCAAGAGGAAAACTGAAATATTGCCTGTCACTCAGGGAATAACTGACTGTGAGCTACAGTGAAACCAGGTAGCAAACAAAAACACTGCAGAAATACTGTGATGTCCAACCTTATGTCTGATCTGAAATAGTCACACACACTGTTCCTCCAGGTATGTGTCCACCAGCCACCTGAGAATCCTGTCAAGCAAGTACCTACAATACAAAACACTGTCTACAGAGGAATCTGGGATAGTATTGCCAACTTTCTTAAAATAGTCAAATCAAGCAGTGTTGATTCATAAACAGTGGCTGAGTACACACTGATGTTCAGGCTACACATTTGTAACAACTGTGTTTAAAAGTTTACAAAAGTTCACCACAGCACCTATGTTGAAAACTGTGTCCTTGGCTCCCTCCCTGACGTGTTCAACCACCAATGCACACAGCATGGGCAATAAACAGGAGGAGCTGTACAACAGGAGAACTATCAACTGGCAGCCATCACAGAAACTGGATGGGATGACTCCCACAACTGGAGTGCTGCAACTTTTTAGAAGGGACAGGCAAGAAAGAAGAGGTGATACAATGGTCCTCTATGTCAGGGAGACAAATGAAAGCATAGAAATTAATGAGGGTGAGAATAGGGTTGAGTCCTTATGGGTAAGAATCAGGAGCAAGGCCAGCAAGCGTGCTTTTGTGGTGGGGATCTGTTACAGACCATGCAACCAGGATAAAGAAGCAGAAGAAATTTTTTATAAGCAGTGGAGGGAAGTTTCAAAATCCTCTTGTACTAATTCTAATTTTTGTACTAATTACTACCTCTTATACTAATGGAGGACTTCAATTCTCCCAACATCTGCTGGGAATACAATACAGCAGAGAGAAAAGAGTCCTGGAGTTCCCTGGAGTGTGTGGAACAAAACTTCCTGACACAACTGGTGAGAGAGCCAACCAGAGAAGGTGCCCTCTCGGACCTTCTGCTTGTGAACAGGGAGGACCTTGTGGGGGAAGTAAAGGTTGGAGGTCGTCTAGGGCACAGTGATCATAACATGATTGAGTTCTTGAAGAAACAAGGAGAGGGGTCAGTAAAACTGCTCCCTTAGACTTCTGGAGGGTGAATTTTGTCCTGCTCAGGAGACTGACTGACAAAGTCCCTTGGGAGGCTGCCCTGAAAGACAAAGGAGCCCAGGAAGGCTGGTCACACTTCAAGAGGGGAGTCTTAAAGGCACAGGAGCAGGCTGTCCCTGTGTGCTGAAAAATGGGATGGCAGGGAAGAAGCCCAGCCTTGTTGAGCAGGGAGCTTTTTCAAGAACTCGGGGTTAAAAAAGAGTGCATCACCTCTGGAAAGAGGGGCAGGTGACTCAGGAAGCATTTAAGGACATTGTAAGGTCACGTAGAAAGAGAATTAGAGATGCAAAAGCTCAGTTAGAATTTAACCTGGCCACATCTATCAAGGATAATAAAAAGCACTTTTATAAAGACATTAATAACAAAAGGAGGGCCAAGGAAAATCTCCATCCTCAGTGGATGAAGGAGGGAACATGGTAACTGAAGACAGAGAGAAGGCTGAGGTACTTAACACTTCTTTGTCCTAGTCTTTAAGAAAAAGCTTGGCCATCCTCAGGATAACTGGGCTTCTAGTTGGTAGACGGGGAAGAGGAGCAAAATGCCCCTCCTGTAATCCAGGAGGAAGCAGTTAGTGATTGCTGTGCTACTTGGATACTAACATGACTATGGGTCCAGATGGGATTCATCCCAGGGTGCTAAAGGAGTTGGCACAAGAGCTAGCTAGACCACTCTCTATCAGTTATCACCAGTCCTGGATAACTGGGGAGGTCCCAGGTGACTGGACGTTGGCCAGTGTGGTGCCCATTCATAAGAAGGACTGGAAGGAGGATCCAGAGAACTACAGGCCTGTCAGCCTGACCTCAGTGCCTGGCAAGGTTCTGGAGCAGATCATCCTGAGTGCCATTGAGTAGCAGGTACAAGGTGATCAGGGGATCAGGCCAAGCATTGGTTTAGGAAAGGAAGGTCCTTCATAACCAACCTGATCTCATTCTATGACCGGGTGAGCCACCAGTCTCCCACATCTCTTCCATCCTTCTGGAAAAGCTTGGATGGGTACACCCTCCACTGGTTACAAACTGGCTGACTGGGCACAGAGAGTGGTTGTGAATAGTGCTATGGGAGAAAGCATGTTTGGGTTTTATCTCAATGAAACAAGGCTCTGTCCTTGAGGAAAAGTGATAAACAGGATAAAAAAAAGAGAGCTGAACAATGAGGATGTGGAGTGAAGTTTACCTTACTTAGCATAGATATATTGCAACCAACTAGTGTTAAGACAAACAAGTATGTAATGCTATTGTATCCAATGATAAAAGACCAAGTGTACAAACGGCTTTCTGATCAGTTTATAACAGAAGCGTAGGATTGCTTAATAAACTGTCCTTGCTGGATCAAGTTGTAGAGTCTATGACTGTTGATTTGGCACATGGTGCCCCATCCTGTTGGCGCCCAGTGAGCAGTGGTGTCCCCCAGAGATCAGTGCTGGGTCCAGTTCTATTCAACAACTTTATTGATGACCTGGATGAAGGAACTGGATCTCCCCTTAGTAAATTCACAGATGACACCAAGTTGGGGAGGAGTTTTGATCTGCTGGAGGGAAGGACAGACCTGGACAGGCTGGGTCAATGGGCAGAGGCCAACAGGATGAGGTTTAACAAGGCCAAGTGCAGGGTCCTATATTTTGGCCACAATAACCCCCAGCAGAGCTACAGACAGGAATGAGTGGGTAGAGAGCAGACTGCTGTAAAGGGATCTGGGAGTACTGGACAACAACCAGCTGAATATAAGCCAGCAGTGTGCCCAGGTGACACAGAAGGCCAATGGCATCCTGGCTTGTATCAGGAATAGCATGGCCAGCAGAAAGAGGGGTGTAATTNGATAGCTGGGGTTGTTTAGCCTGGAGAAGAGGAAACTCAGGGAACACCTTATCACTCCCTATAACTACCTGAAGGAAAGTTATAGTCAGATGGGAGTTGGGCTCTTCTTGCAGGCAGGTAGTGATAGGGGAAGAGGGCAGGGTTTGAAGCTGCACCAGGGGAGGGTTAGGCTAGATGTTAGGAAGCACTTCCTCACAGAAGGAGTTGTTAGACATTGGAATGGACTGCCCAGGGAGGTGGTGGAGTCACCATCCCTGGAGGTGTTTAAGACAAGACTGGATGTGGCACTTAGTGCTGTGGTCTAGCTGATGTGGTGATGTTAGGTCATAGGCAGGGCTTGATGATCTTAGAGGTCATTTCCAGTCTCAGTAATGTGTTATTCTGTGTGATCTGAAATGGAGAGGCTAGAAGCCACCCTAAGAACTCATCTGGTCTCTTATCTACCCAAAGAAAATTCATACCAATGTCATTTCTAACAGAAATTTGTCCATCTGTTTTTATATAGCACTCTAGCAATGGATAACCTAGGAGCACTAGAATTTCAAAAATATTAGTTTTTTCATGGCAAGATAATAGCAATATTCATAGCTCTTGTTATAAATATTTGCCCTTTAAATAATCAGATAATAGTTCCAAGAGATATCTTTCATGTCTTAAAATGATCTGTTGTTTGTGCAACTCTGTACAAACTACAAAAAAAAGGTGTCCCTCTTGGCTGTGTTCTAGATTAGAGGATTTTTATTGACATCACATAGAAAGGAGCCCAGACTTAAGAAAGTGTCTTCTCCATACTAAGTTATTTAAAAACTGAGACTACAAAACCAAACTTTAACCAAAAAGATTGCTTTTGAAATGCTTCACTTTTTATCTATCTGTCCCTACCCATTCTGCAACTACTGTTCCACATGAGAACCCAGGCATGTGTTAGAAGCGCAGCAACACATGTGGTTTGTCTTATCATCTGTGCTCCTAATTTCACTGTGTTGCCTGCTGAACTGAAGTGTGAACAGGAGAAAAAGAACGCAGACTAGCTGAGAAATCTATTTTAGTATTAGACAAATTACTCTGAGATTAACATCCTTGTCCAGGAGATTGACGAGGCCAAAGGGGCTGCTGAAGAGTGGGGAGAAAGGCAGAAGTGAGAAAAGACTTTTTGAAAGTTATACGTATATATTAATTGGGTTATGGCATTATATAATATCAAAAGCACCGACTCTTACCAAGGTACTATCTGGCTTATACTGAAGATACAGCTAGGGTGACCCACTGTTACAGTAAAAAGAGGCAATGAACAGAAAGTACTGAGCATGGCAATGAAATATACCTCACAATGAACTCCCACTAAAAGTCTTACAATGATCAAAAATAATCTTTAAATTACAGGAGCTTTTAATTAGTTAGATAAAAGCAGGAGATCGAGATTATATTATGAAACATCAGTGAGTATTCAGCTAAATTCTGACCTTGGCTTGTTCTTTACACTGAGCTACTGAACTTATGGACAGATCCCAGCACATTCATTTTCCCCTTAGGGACGAAGTACCAAATGGTAGTGTAATTGCCAAGGGAAAATTATTACTCTGTTCTGAATTATTTCTACCATAAATCCAGCTCCAGTCAAACAGAGTCTGTCACAAAAACGACAGGGTTGCCATACAGTGATGAGAGTCCCACATACAAGTACACCATAAATCCCTTAGTCTCACCACCCAACAAAGTCATTATAAGTCATGCGTTTAAATCAAAATTAGAAAACCCAAGCTGGCAGCAAACTGGTCTGCATTGTTGAAACAATGGAAATGAGGTGATTTACTTGCTGCTGCTTTAAAACTCATTCTGCATCATCTGTTTCTTATGAAATATGTAAAACATGACAAGCTTTTAGTCTGGATAAGTTTGAAGGGGAAAAACACAGCTCTGCCGAACATAGATGTGCAACTCAAATTAACTTCAGTTCTATTTCTGTGCATGTGCAATATATTCATAATTAGATTGCACTCATTAACCCGTAAGGGACAATTTAAAATCAGTTAGGATTCTTATTCTTTGATTCATTCCTTTAAGTTTAAAGTCAAGTGTGTAGATTAGAATGCTTCACAGAAAAACTTGGTGCCAATGAACATTCACTTCCTACTGTATTTGTCTTTTTGTTGCCCTATTCATTTCTTTTGGACCTACCAAGGACTGGTGCCCCTACTGATGGAATCAAGATATTCTTTCCCACAGTGCTTTAACAACACTTCTTTGGCAGCTGAGTAAAAGCAGGAATGTTGAACACATGAAAAGAGCTTTGAAAAAGACAACCTATGCATCACGGACTCTGTCACAGATTTCACTTTCAAATCGTGCAAAACTCAGAAGGCAGACATTAAAAACTTATGATGACTGGTATCCCTGTTCAACTAACAAAGCTGGAAAATAATCTTTTGTCATAGAAAACTAATGAAAATAATGGCCGATCTGTAGAAAAAGGCCCTCTGATCTCCAGTATCAAAGAACAACACACCTCATGTTTTACTCTCAGGGCTGGGCTGACTTTGAAGCAGTTAAGAGTGCCACTTTTCTACGACATCTAAAGCAATATCATGGAGGCATTGCGATTTGTACCAGCTATGCACTTCCATGTGAACAGGACATGAATGCACATCTGCTCTCTGAAAAATACAACAGCAACATTTGGTTTACAAGCTCATTTTAAGTACTAAGTTTAATTAGCATTCAAACTCTCCAACATCAGAAGATCCAGAGAGTATGACAACTTTAACTGAAGCTTGCTTACTAATGTGTTTTCTTACACATAAAATATTTGAGGATTCTTCAAGTGACATTCAACTCCACACAAGAGCATCTGAAGAATCCTTCAAAGAATTATTATTCAATGTAATTATCAGAGTATAATGTGGTTGAAATCATCTTGCTCAGTTTTAGGTTGACACATAAACAAAGGCTAATACTAATATGAATCAAACATTTTTGTTGAAAACAAACTTAACCCCCCCATGTTTGTAAAAATACATTTCCTTCAAACTGGAGTTTCATTTCGTTCCTTTCCTCTTATGTCCCATATGAAAAAAATTACATTAAAACAAGAGTATTGCAAGATGAAAAGGAATTGTCTTATTGCTGAAAATTCAAGGCGATGCGGTGAGTTAGGCATGTCATATTCCCTGTCATCATGAAAAATCTGTGATTTTTCAGAGGTATGCCATTCACACACTTCAATTAACTAAAGAAATCTGAATGTATTTCAAGGCTAATAGATGTCAATTTCAAATGACTCAATTATTGAAAGTGTTATTTATTCATTGATTTTGTTGGGGTGGATTAATGAAACAGCCCTTCTACTCCTTAAGCTGTCAGCATATTGGTATCTATAAGAGCCTGTTTGTGCAAACTCAAAATTGAGTTCATTTATTGTTATGCACAGTACTTTTTCATATCTCCCTTTTTTCCTGTTCTAGTGTTTATAATTTGCATATCAGTCAGTCAAGTGAAATATGTGTTTAAAAGCTAGAAACTTCGTATGGAAAGTACAGAAGTCTGATCTTGAAAATACACAAACAATCTGAAATTGATTTGCCAGAGTATCTACAGAATTCTATATTTTTTCTGTAAAAGCAATTCCATATAAACATATTTCTAATAAAAGACTCTGAAATTCTCATAAACCATCATCTATTCTCTTATCTCCATTTTACAGAGGGAGAAAAGACACAGAGTTTAAGTGATTTTACCAAGATCACCTAGGAAGTCTATAGCACAAACAGCACCTCACCACCCTCACAGGTAAGAACTGTTTCCTAATGTCTAATCTAAATCTCCCCTCTTCAAGTTTGTAACTCTTTCTCCTTGTCCACTCTCTATGCACTTGTGTAAAAGTCCCCTACCCCAGCTTTCTTGAGATACTGGAAAGCTGCTAGAAGGTCACCTCAGAGCCTCCTCTACTCCATCTACTCCAGGCAGAACAACCCCAACTTGCTCAGCCTGTCCTCACAGGGGAGGTGCTCCAGCTCGCTGACCATTTGAGTTGCTCTCCTCTGGCCACATTTCAAGAGCTCCTTCTTATGTTGGAGTCACCAGAAGTGGACAGAGAACCCCAGGTAGAGTCTCACAAGTGCATAATAGAGGCGGAGAATCACATCCCTTGACCACCTTTCTTTTGATTCAACCCAGGACAGGGTTGGCTTTCTGGGATGCAAGCACATGCTGACGGCTCCTGTTCAACTTCTGGTCCACCACCACTGCCAAGTCCTTCTCCTCAGGGCTGTCCTAAATTCTTTCTCCTCTCAATCTGTATTTGTGCATGCGATTGCCATAATCTAGGGGCAGAACCTTGTTCTTGCCCTTGTTGAACTTCATGCAGTTTGCACCAGCCCATTTCTCGAGCCTGGCAAGGTCCCTCAGGGTGTCACTCCTTCCCTCCAATGTGTTGACTTCATCACACAGTTCGGTGTCATCAGCAAACTTACTGAGAGTGCATTCAGTTCCACTGTTCATGTTGCTGAAACAGTCCAAGTAACAACTCATCACACATCTCCATTTGGACACTGAGCCATTGATCACAAATCTTCAGATGCAACCATCCAGATGGCTCTTTATGCCAATGACTGGTCCATTCATCAAATCCATATCGTTCCAGTTCAGAGATCAGAATGCCATGTGGGATAGTGTCGAATGCTTTGCACAGGTCCAGGTAGATGTCTGTTGCTCTGCCATTGTCCACTGAGGCTGTGACCTCATTGTAAAAGGCCACCAAGTTTGTCAGGCAGGATTTGCCCTTGGTGAAGCCCTTTATTATCTGCTTGCCTTAGCAGAACCTTCAGGAGGATCTGTCCCATGGTCTTGCTAGGTGCAAAGGTGACTGTCCTATGGGTCAGTTTTGCTTCCATTTTTGAAAATGGGAGAAATGTTTCCCCTTTTCCATTCAGAGCTTCACCAGACTGCCATGACTTTTCAACAGTGCCTTTGCAACTTCATTTGCCAGCTCTCAAGAGACACAGATTAATCCCATTTGGTCCCATGGACTTGTTCACCTTCAGGTTCTTTAGGTGGTCTTGAACTTCCTCTTCGTGTACAGCAGGGTAGATTTCCTTTCCCAGTCCCTGCCTTTGGCCTTTGTAACATGGAGGGGGTGACCAGAGTCCTTGCCAGTCCTTGTCAGTGAAGACAGAGGCAAAGTAGTTACTGAGTACCTCAGCCCTCTCTACATCTTGGGTAAACACCTCTCCTATTTCCTGCATCTTCCTCTTGTCATTGACATACCTATTTAACCCCTCTTGCTAGATCCAAATCTCTGTGTGCTTTTGATTTCCTAATCTGACTCCTTGCTTCTCTGAATACTTTACTGCACTTCTTCCAGGTCATTTGTCCTTGCTTCCATTCTCTGTAAACTTTGTTTTTACCCCTGAGTGTGTCCAGGAGTTCCCTGCTCATCCATGCAGGCCTCCTGGCACTCCGGCCTGCCTTCCTCTTCATTGCAACAGACTATTTTCTTTGTGCTGATGAGGCATTGGAATTGTCCTTTCTAGCTAGAAATGTTGGTTCTTGGCTTTTATTCATATATCCTTTGTTGATGTTGGGAAAGGACAGCAAGTTTTAGCGCAGCACCTCCAGTCCCTCAGTGTGGGTCATTGCTGCTACCTTGACCCAGGTAGCAGAGGTCTTTTGCTCCCCATACTCATCCTTCCAGACTCTTAGAAAGAAAAATAATGGGATTCTGTGATAACGGTAAGGAGAAAAAAAACCACCTGCTTATTGTAAGAATAGGGGCGACAGAGGTGGGGAAAAGGTGTGACCATGCAGCTACAGAGAAGTGAAAAGGGGTCACTTAATGAGAGAAAGACACAAGGAATAGGTGTATGCTAGCTAGAAGAGGATGGTGCCCCTCAGAATGGCAAAGGTTGTGAGGCTGGATGAAGAATTCTTCCTATCTTGTGAACAGCTCCCCATGCTAGTACATACAGGTACCAAAACCCATGTTTGCATCTCTCATCTCCCTTTGGAAATCTCAAAGTTGATAAGAAGTAAGCCCTAATCATGCTATTCTCCTCCTCTTGTTTAACATTAAGGTCCATGCATTCTCTTGAAGTATAATTCAGACTGAGTTCGGTTCATGTTTCCAAAACAAATTTCACAGATCATTCCCCTCCCCTGAAACCACACAGCAGTCCCTGGCATCTCCACTACAACACGAATACATTCATACCAAGCTGACTTCAAAGACCAACATGAGCTATAACAGACAAACATCATGGGATGAAAAGCCAATGAGCAAACAATCATTAGCTAAAAATAGTTTTTTCAGTCCCCTGAAATCAAAGTCACATTTGCTGGCAGTTTATTCTGAGTTCAGCTAAAAGCAGAGTTAATGTCATTTACAGGAATAAAACCATTACTGCTATAATAACTCTGAAGCACCAGAAACAATTGAAGCATAGGCAAATTTTGTGGAGATGTGGATTAAAACCTGCACCCACTCCTACAGGACAGATGTATAACAAGACCAACCCGCTGCACTAAACATGCTGCAAAGAACTTAGACTTACAATTTCTCCTCTCTAGGTACTGAAGAGCCTTCTCCAACTTTGTCCCTGGCTCTTAGCAGGTTTTCCTACTGTCCAGGATGCTCTCACAGCACCAGCACTTTCCTGGAATGTGCTGTAGGATTTGCACTGCTGATCTGAGCTATGCAACAGGATCAGACGCACACATGATAACAAATGCACAATAGGTTTTTGTAGGTTTACTCTCAGGAACGACTGTGATTCTCATACAAATATATCCAAAGATTGGCTGAAATGTGTATCACCACCCACAGCAGGTGTCAAGGCTGTAATGTGTCTCAGAACATATGGAGTGGCACCACAGCATATGGAATGAATGATGCCTACCTTAAACTATTTGTAGCTTTCTAGTTTCTCTAAAAACTCACAGCTGCTCTGGCCCATTGAGAAAGTATTTCTGTCAAAGGAAATCCAACAACTTTTGTAGGAAGCTGTATCTAAATCCATTGCTGGTGAACCATAACCAAAATTTGCTTGACTGTGAAAATGAGTTACTGTGACATCTGCTGAAACAAGTTAGATGCAGCTCCATTTATTAAAATAGTAAATCTATACCACTATTAATCAAGCATGATACAAACTATTGATCTAATATTCACTCCCTTAGCAGATAGTCAGAGTCATTAATTAAGGGAGCTGCTTAACATACCTGTTGTTTTCTTCTGGTTGGAACTACCAGCAAATGTGATCAGGAGTAATAATGAAGGCTGGAGTTAACAGCAGTTTATTAATTCAATGAATGTATGACTGTTTATGAATACCTAAGCAAAACAAGGTCACCAACCCCAGATGTGGCTGTTGAAATTTTTAAACATTTTGAAGTACATTAATTGGGCTAGATAGGAACCTCTACCTTTGACATCCACTTAATATCCAGACCCTGTTAAATAGGCCCTCAAGTGACTTGACTTTTTCTGACATTAGGTTGAACTGGACCTTAAGTAACATAATCAAGTGTAACATGGAATTGATTAACTCAGGTATGTTGGGAGACTTCAAATGCTATGAAAACATCAACAAATATTACATCAACTCCATAGTCTGGTTTTGTCAGCATGTATAGCATAGCAGAGATACTGAACACTTTCTTTGCCTCTGTCTATACTTCTGGGAGCTGTCCTGATATCAAACCCCAGATTGCTGAGGCCAGAGAGGAGCCTGCCTTGGTTGATGAGGACTGAGTTAGGGATAATTTGAGAAGACTGAATGTACATAAAAGCATGGACCCTGATGGGATGCACCCACACGTGCTAATGGAGATGGCAAAAGTCATTGCTAAACCACTCTCCATCATCTTTTTTAAGTCATGGGGACCAGGAGAGGTGCCTAGGGACTGGAGGTTAGAAAATGTCACTCCAATCTTCAAAATGAGACAGAAGAAGGACCCAGGTAGCTATAGACCGGTCACCCCACCTCCATCTCAGGAAAGGTGATGGAACAATTTGCCCTGAACGCTGTCTCTAGGCACATCAGGGACAAGAGGATCATTAGGGACAGTCAGTATGGCTTCACCAAGGGGAAGTCATGCTTGACCAACCTGATAGCCTTTTATGAGGGCATAACCGGGTGGATAGATGATGGCAGAGCAGTGGATGTGGTCTACCTTGACTTCAGTAAAGCATTTTGCACAGTCTCACATAGCATCCTCGCAGCCAAACTGAAGCAGTGTGGACTGAATGATTGGGTGGTGAGGTGGACCATGAACCGGCCACAGGATAGAACCCAGAGAGTAGTGGTCAATGGGACAGAGTCTAGCTGGAGGCCCATATCTAGAGGCATCCCCCAAGGATCAGTACTGGGACCAGTCCTCTTCAATCTATTAATTAATGAGTTGGATGAGGGATTAGGGTGCACTGTCAGCAAGTTTGCTGATGACACAAAGCTGGG
>VZRI01003118.1:0-26132 GCA_013397515.1 Upupa epops
AATATTTTATCTAACAGATTCAGCACGAGGGGGGCAGTTTTCAGCAAGGAAACTCTTGGTTCAGACATGAAGGTCTCATCTGACATATGGCATGGTGAGCTGGTGTCTCACAGCAGTAGGAGTGGCTGGGAAAGGACAAGCAGCAGCAACGTGAAAATTTGGGGCAACACAGTTCCCTCGTGGCAGATACAAAATCAGAAGTGTCTAGCATAATTGGACATCCTTTGGCCGTGCAGTGGTGAGCACAGACAGATCCTCACAGGGTCACTTCCCAAAATATCGTTGGACTTCTGGCTGTGTGAGGAGCATTTGGTAGAGCTAGTTCATCTTATAGGCTGTGATTCTACAAAACACATCTTGTAGGGAGCCCTTCTTCATAGAAAGGGTGATCAGATACCGGGATGGACTGCCCAGGGCAGTAATGGAGTCACCACCCCCAAAGGGATTTAAGACTGGATGTGGCCCATAGTGCCCTGGTCTAGGCTGTGGTGATGTGAGGTCATGGGCTGGGCTGGATGAACTTAGAGGCCTTTTCCAGCCTCAATAATTCTGTAATTAAATGCTTGGAGAGTTTACAGTGAAGCTGAGGTCATGTTTCTGAATCTATTCCTAACCTGAGCTTCTGAAGTCATTCTGGTCTAGTCTACACAGAGTGCAGCTGTGGGTATCTGCAGAGACACTTGAGCTGTCTCTAATAGGGTTGGCATAGTCACGACCAGTAATTCACATGCTTCGACGTTGTCTTTAACATCAATACCTGCACTAATTGCTAAAATGAGTTCAAATTCCCTGTGTGTGCTACAACCGCGTGTCTGACAGATCCTGCTGATAAAGCACATCATCCTTTCAGCTCCTTTCTGAACTGACATTTGTCAATATCCTTTTTGGAAGTGCACGTGATGGTGGGACCTTGTATTCCACCAAAGTCATTTTGGTGACATTCCACCCGTAATTTCGGTGATACTACTAAAATATTTTTGAGTTCTTCTCCCTCCTGTATGCTGTTAATAAAAAGGAGGCAAGTCTAGGCCACTGAAAGGAGCACTCTTTGGAAAGGCTCAGCTTTTTGCAAGCTCTTCAGATGGTTGTAGAAGTATTGTTTGTTTATCTAGTACAAAGACAAGTTGCAAGATAAACACTTCTGTGCTCTTTATTGCAGCCTTCATGCATGGAGACTTTAACAGTTTGTTATCACTCACTGATAAGGTCTCTAATAACAGCTTCTAGCAATTCTTTAAAACTCCCTTTCCTCTAATAGAAAATGTTCATGTTCTTCAGAATTCCTAAATAAGCCAAGTTTTATGTGCTGCATGAACTCCATCTATAGGATAGGTACCCTAGGTAACTCCTGGTGCATTTCATGTCCCTACTGTATTACAGTACCGTAGAGTTGTCAAGCATTAACCTTCCAAGTTTGATGAAAAACAAACCCCAATGCTAGACTTACAAAGACTATTGATGACAAAACATCCTTACTCTCTGTTTTAACACCGTTTCAGTCTTTAAATGCTAATATACTTCGGGTTTATCACTATTGTTCTTGGAATGAAATGTTACTCTTCATATGAAAATAGCCCATTAAATACTCATTTCACTCCAGTGCTTGTGGCCTTCATTCTCTGATGTCTGAAACGTTAAGCTAAAACTCCTCAAACCTTGAGGTTTCTCTTTATGTGGTGAAAAGCCTTCATGGATTCTCATGTAATTCACATCCCATGCAGATTTCTGATGAGTGCCTTGGTCAATGTCGATGTGCTCCCAGGGATTTGGGGTGCAGTTGCATGTTTGGCTTCATCTGGTGTAACTAACCTACTTTCCCCTCTCTGCCCCCACTCACAGACTCCTGCCTCTCCTCTCATAGGGTTTGCAGACCTCGCGGTGAGCTGACACGGAAACTAACCACACACCAGAAAGAAAAAGATTTCTTTTGTGCTGACTTGGCAAACAGACCTGATTCGTCAAGGTGATTGTTGGATCTCATGTGGCCAGGGGTGGGAAGGGCTAGGCTCAGGAGTCTTCTTTTGGTAGTTTCCTGCTGTGACAGCGGGTCAGGGCAATGTGAGGGGATGTCTCTGTGTGTTTAAGATTTTTATCATCCCTGTCTCCCAGTCTTGCTGCTTCATTATACCTACCACAGGATACAAGACACAAAGGATGCCAAGACCCCAAACCCTAGAAATGCTGCTGAGATACTAAATTAAGAAAACCAAGCATGCTCTGCTTCTCACACGCATCTGAGGCAGAAGCTGCCCAGTTTGCAACCGCAGTGATAGGAAGGGGATGTTAGAGGAAGAAAATATATCTGTAATCTTGAAACCCACACGCAGATTAATCCAGCCTTTCCACTACGTGTAGTCAATACTAGAGTGATAAATGTGTGCCTGATCCATGCAGCCCTGATGCTCATAAATATAGAGAGATGAGGTGGCCTCTAACCAAGATGAGGGTTGGTGAGAAACAAGCATTGCAGGGTTGCTATGGATTTTAAAAGTAGAAGGTCTGAAAAGACTTGTTTCTATTTTCTTTACTCATTTTGGAAAAAAACCCAAACCTGAAACGCATGCTCACAGTGCACCAGAACTTCATAGTGAAAGGAATGCAATTTGGAACTGTTAAAGCCATAACCTGTCGAAGGAATCATGAATTCACAGGGCTGAAAACATAACAAATCTTTGGTGAGATTTAGCAACCAATAATTTTTACTCCCTCCTGCACAGCTTGGATGGTTTTTTAACTGGTCTCAGTGTTAAAGAGGGTGTCCAGCTACTCTCAGATATTTGTTCTGGTGGCAGCAGTGCTGTGTGAAATATTCAGAGCCTCCTGACTCTATTTCCAGGAGCTTCTGTGGGAAATATATATAGGTTTTGTCCAAAACGTTTTGGGACACTGGGACTTGGAGAAAATTATCACAGAATTATTCAGGCTGGCAAAGCCCTCTGAGCTCATCCAGCCCAGCCCAGGACCTGACATCACCACATCAGCCAGACCAGAGCACTAAGGGCCAACACCTCCAGGGGTGGGGAGTTCCACACTGCCCTGGGCAGTCCAGTCCAGTGTCTGAGCACCCTTTCAGGGAGGAAGGGCTTCCTAACATCCAACCTAACCCTCCCCTGGCAGCTTCAGTCCCTGCCCTCTCATCCTGGCACTGGTTGATTAGGAGAAGAGGCCAATCACCAGCTGACTGCAACATCCCCTCTTCTTCTCCAGGCTAAACACCCCCAGCTCCCTCAGCCTCTCCTCATCAGTTTTTCCCTCCAGCCCCTTCCCCAGCCTCATTGCTCCTCTGGACTCACTCCAGCCTCTCAATCTCTTTCTTGAAGTGAGGGACCCAGACCTTCCCCCAGCCCTCACCAGTGCCCAGCGCCAGGAGGAATCAGATCCCTAGTCCTGCTGGCCACACTACTCCTGATCAATACTCCAAATTTTTTCTGTAACTCATCCTCATGGCCTTTAATTTACCCTTTGCTCTTGTCCATGACTGCCTTCCGAAGTGTCCCAGCTTACAAAAATCCTTTACAGTGTAATGCTTTGTGGAGATGAAGGGCTTTTCAGGTACCTTCTCTTAATGAGTTTAAATTAGTAGTTAGAAACCTTTCAGCCTCTCGTAGTGACTCTGTTTCCCAAACCCAGTTGCAATTTTTGTGCTCTGCATAACTCATCTCCTTTGCCTCTTCCATCTGCTGAGTTATTTGATGACATGCGTGTTGCTGGAAAGCACCAGAAATACAAGATGCTTTGATAAAATCAAAGTTCCTGTTCCTTTTATAGGCTGGGCTGGGGTGGGGGGTTGTTTGGTTTGGTTTTGTTGTCTTTTTTCTGTTTGCCTTCACTCTATTTGGTTTCCCATTCACAGGAATTTCCTGCTGCTTTCTCAGGAGAAATGCCCACGCTGCTGGATGCGTTTTCTGTGTCACACCATGTCCAAGGGCAGTGATAAAGAGCTCTTGTAAGATTTGTAGGACACATACAACCTACCCTTCCTTTCTGCTCTGCACATGACATCTAACCTGATGGTTGTAAGTGACACACAGCCACCAAAAGAAGGGTTTCTGCAGAAGAATATGCACATGTAAGATTAATTTAGCAGCAATTGATTACCTGTGCTCACCTGCTCACCTCTGGAAATCTCCAGTTGTGGGAGCAACTCTTCACATGGTCCTTTATGTCACTCAAGTGCTTTAAAAGTGGTAACTTGGATGTAATCATAGTTTGCAGAAGCCGAGGCAAGGCAAGTGGTATCGTCTGTCTGAGGCCTCAGAGAAAGCCAATAGCAGAGCCAGAGTTTGACCCTGGTATTCATGGAGTCAGAGAATCATTGTATCTGGAAAGGACCTCCAGGATCACCAAGTCCAGCCTCATGCCACCATCTCCCTAACCCCTAGACCATGGCCTCAAGTGCTCTAGCTACTTGTTTTTGAAACACCTCCAGGGATGGGGACTCCACCACCTCCCTGGGCAGCCTGGTCCAGTGCCCAGCCACTCTCTCAGTAAAGAATTTATTCTAAGATTCAATCTAAACCTCCCCTGATGCAAGTTGAGGCCATTTCCCCTCATCCTATCATTAGCAATAAGTAATTCCCAGCACTTGACTCTGCATTTTCCTTTGGACTAACCCAGTGCATAGGCTCTTTATTTTCTCCAGGTCTTAGTGGGAAGAAATACAGGAAAGAGTCAGCTACAGTTAGATCTTCATTTCACAGGGACTTTTGTCAAAACCTATATAATCAGCTCCCTGCTGATGACAGTGAGGAGCCCACCCATCTCTCCAGAAAATACAGACCTGGGGAACATATCCCATACACACAGCCCAAGAAGCTGTGGTTTCTAGAGCTTATGGAGTCTTTGACACCATGCCACCACAGCTGTATTGAAAGGAAGCAGCCACCAGGCCATAGAGCTATGGCTCATCCCACTATGATGGCCTTGGGAGTCTGGAAAATGTGACCACCTCACCTTATGCCAGGGCACTAACACTTCCAGGCTTCTCTTCCAGGCTTCTGGAATTCAGCAGCTGCTGTTCTCCAACTCTGAAAGTCTGGATTTCATCCAGCTTTCAAACTTCAGTAGTTTACTTATTTTCACAGGATGAAGCTCTAAGAGCCACTACACATAGCAGGGAATATTCACGTTTGCTTATTTCAGTGTTTGCTCTTCTTTTATCTCATTTCTCTGCCCCAAGGAAAGCTTTTCGTTGTCTACTTCTCTTCTGCAATGGAACATCGCTATTGCTTCCTCTGAATTTTGAGATTTCCACAGATTTTAATGAGGTCTTAGCCCACTGCAACTGTGCCCTCAGACATTACCTAGCTAAGCTACTAGCACTTCTGCCCTCAGTGCTCTTTTACTCATTCCCATTTGAAACCAGTCCCAGCGGGCAGTGCTGATCACTGAAGTGAAGACCAGGGCAAGCGACTGCTTTAATGAGTTTCCACAAAGTTTCCTTGCTGTCATTAAGCACAGAGGTGAGATGCCAGCATCCTTCCAGCTGCAACAACTGCTGGCTGCAAAGAGCTGGTTTAACTGGCGAATGCCCTCTGCCTGTTTTTCATACCATTTTAGCTCGAAACAGACCTGCTGATGGTCCTGAAGTGAAGAAGAGGGAACCTCTTCTGCTGCAGCATTGGAGCTGATGGATGGTCACCTGCAGCTCTTGGGCAAGAAAGATCAGTAGGACCAGAGGCAGATGAAGGACTATGTGTAGGCAGCCCACACTGCACACAGGGCAGGGAGCTCACTGGAGGTTTTCACTACCTTGGACTTTCTGGCACTGCAGAGGACAGTGGAATTAAGCTACAAGAAATGTGTTGAGAGGGGGAAACCAGTTATTTAGTCTAGAGAAGAGGAGGCTGAGAGGAGACCTTATTGCTCTATGCAAATACCGAAAAGGAGGTTGCAGTAAGGCTGCTGCTGGTCTCTTCTCCCAAATGACTAATGATAGAATGAGAGGAAATGGCCTCAAGTTGCATCATGAGAGGGTTAGATTGGATCTTAGGAAGAAGTTCTTTACTGACAGAGTGGTTGGGCACTGGAACAGGCTGCCCAGGAAGGTGGTGGAATCACTGCCCCTGGAAGTGTTTACAAAAGTAGCTGGAGCACTAGAGCCCATGGCCTAGGGGTTAGAGAGGTGTTGGGATGAAGGTTAGACTTAATGATCCTGGAGGGCCTTTCCAGCCATGCTGATTCTATAAAATTCTATAACACAAACCTCACACTTCAGTGCCTGCATGGTAAAAATTACATCAAAGCTCTGTTCCTGTTTCTTACATCCACAGACCTCCTCATATAAATGCAGAATGAGGTCTGATCTTAGTCAGGGTGTCTGGGAACATGATGAGAAGTCTGTTGAAAAACTCAGGTGATGTCTGCCTGCTTTGCTGTGCTGGTGAGAAAGACTAAACAGTGAAAATGAAGTTTTCCTGGTCCAAGCTATGTCCTCAAGGAAGCTGTAAATAATTGCTTTCTTCCAGATGAAGTTGAGAGTGCTGAAGAAGTTCTTCTGCCCATCAGGAGCTACTGATCCCGCAGCAGATCATCCCACGTCCAGTTTCCTCTGCTCCAAGCTCCAACCCACTGCGAGAGTAAATGCAAGTGACTTCTCCTGAAGGAACCTAGGCTGTACCTGTGAGCACTCTGCCGGCAGAACTGCTGGCCAGGAACGTTTTGTGTAAAGGCAATGACATCTCAGCTGTATTCACAGCACTGCAGCTGCTTAGGGGGTCAAGGATCCCAGCCTGAAGTATTTCATAATACCAGTTAGACCACCAGCATCAGCCACCCTCCTTCAGCAGCAGCAGAATCACACGCAGTGGCCGGTGAGTGGGTTCTGTCAGCATGAGTCACACACTGCAGGTCAAACAGGGCCGTTTTGGTCAGGAATGTGAAGTTTTCACACATTTAATCAAATAGCTCTGCTTGATGCTCTGTAGCCCAGGCTGGGCCCCGTTCACATCAATACCTTTGCAAAAGCGGTACTATTTTCACAAACACCCCCACTGCCCCCCAGCCCCTCCCGGTCACAGCGGTGGGACTGTAAGACCTGCCTGCTCCAGTCCGTTACACTGGTGCATTCTGAGAGTAGCACCTCTGGGGCTGCGGACAGGCACCGGGGCTTTTCTTTGTAAAGAGGTTATTTTTACTGCACAGACCAAAACATTTCCTGTACTGACCTTATTGAAAGAACACTCTCAACTCTGAGGGTAACAGGTGCCTCTGACAGGGTGGGGGCCTCAAGGGGAGGAAGCAGGGCAGTGGTGGAGCTTGCTTCTCCCTAAGGTGACAGAGGATGGGATGCTGTCACACCTTGCGGCAGAGGCTGCCCACATGCAGATGCTTTCTCCCTGAGAGTGAATTTAGGACCTGACAAAGCTATAGTGCCTGTGCAGCAAGACCAGCAACCACAGCACTTTCTGCTCTGGAGATGTGGGCCAGGACTTCTTGGGGTGAAAAGAAGCATGTTACACTTCAAGCTCTTCTGTTTGAAGTTTTATCAAGTACTCGATGCTTATCAGGTTTTCACTGCAGTATGGGGTGCCAGCCACTTCTGGAGACACTTTAAAGTGCTATCACTAGCATCCATCTTCTCACTCAAGATCTGTCCAAGATCACTTTTGCTTTTGTTGCAGGGGTGAAAGAACGAGATAGTGTCAAGGGTCTCTTTCCCTTATCAACCCCTCCCTCCCACTCCCTCTTAAAATGTTTGTATACGTATTTTACAAGCAGCTAGTTGGAATGGGGCAATCCCAGTAAAGAGACTTTGCACTCTTCCCATCCAGCTGAGGACTGGACTCGCTAGATTTCATTTGTGCTCTTACACAGTACCTATCCCCACGGTATCTGAGCTTCCTCCCACTTCCCCTTCCTCTAAGATTCCTGCTGGGTTAGCGTTCAGGGGCAACTGTGATTCATGTTCCTAATCAGACATAAAATGGGAGAAGATCTGTCAATAACACATCATTTCCATGCTTCATGCGGATGCTTCTGTGTGGCAAATCTCTAAGGCACTGCACAACTGTTGATTATCAGTTCTACTGCTTGGAATTCAAAGCTCTGCTCTTTGCAGGTCTGACAGAATTTGACACAAAAGGCTTTCTTACCTGTGGAGGGCTTTTCTGTAACTACCACACAAAATACTGAGAACTTAGCTTGGAGAAGAGGAGGCTGAGGGAAGATCTCATCAATGTCTATCAAGATGTGAGGGGTGGGTGTCAGGAGGATGGAGCCAGGCTCTTCTCAAGGTCATCTGGTGATGAGACAAGGGGCAATGGGTGCCAGCTGGAACAGAGGAGGTTCCCTATCAGTATCAGAAGGAACTACCCAGGGAGGGTGCCAGAGCCCTGGAAGGGGCTGCCCAGGGGGGTTTTGGAATCTCCTTCTTTGGAGACGTTCCAGATCTGCCTGGCTGTGTTCCTGTGTGACTTGGTCTAGGTGATCCTGCTGTGGCAGGGGGATTGGACTGGATGATCTTTCAAGGTCCCTTCCAATCCCTAATGATTCTATGATTCTATGACCTGATTTCACAAGACACTTCCAGAACCGGAATATGGGAGGAAACAGTACTTCAGCAGTCTGTATGAGTTGTAGATAATTTCTGGATTAGCCCAGTATATTTGATTCACCAGAGCATTTCAGTACAGCTCACTTCGCTGAAATGAACAGGGATGGACCTGAACACAGACTCAGAGGTCGTTACATGTTGGTGGGTGAGATTTTTAAAGGCAGTTAAATGTTTAAGTACCATTAAAATCTGTCTTTAAAGACCCTGACAAATTAGAGCCTTAACTCACATTGAATTCTCCACGGGCTGGATTCTCCAGTTTGCCAAGTTCATTTGTTCCCTTTAGACTTCCTCCCCAGGTTTCCCTTCATCAGCTAATGGGTGTCAAAATGCACCTTGTTCTGTTTGCAGCTGGCATTTTAAATGCATTCATTAACCATGTTGGCTAATGCGTTGTTAGAGAAACACCCTTTATCCTGCTCTAATCGTATTCTTGGTACATCTCCTATGATGCAATGGGCGCTGGGTGCACTGCAGAGGTGTGTGTCGTGTCTTACAGCATCGTGATATAACAGGCTTCTCAAGGACCTTCCTTTCATACTTGAGGCAGGGCTAGGTTGCTTTATGGAGCAGGGTTTGCTTGGTACATTGCAGGGAGACATTGGTGGCAGGAAAGGAAGACATTGGCAGTAACATTGCTGGAAGGTCATGCTTGGTCACAGGCCAGTGCTCTTTCCAGAGCTGCCACCCCACTGCTGGGGACGTTGCATACAACAGGTCGACCAGGTACTTGTGTCCTGTGAGCTTGCAATGTTGTAAACGCCTGAGACATGGAGCTAAGGGGTGAAGGAGTGTGCTAGCAGGGGGTCACAGCTTGTGTATCTCTCCCTGGAATTCCCTGCCTGACAGTCTCACTCCTCAGTGCCTACACCTTATTGCTGAGCTTTAGGAGGAATGTAAGTGCTTCATTGACCACAGGATTGAATTTCACCTAGATTAAATCCCTTTGAAAACCTAAACTGGTTTGCTGATGAGCTACACAGAAATGCTTCCTGTCTGCTGCATTACCATCTCTGGGTTTTGCCCTTTCTGAAACACAAGGCGGTCATGCAGGGATTTCAGACATCTTGGTAGATGGCAGTGAAAGAAACATTATCCTCCTATAACACAGGAACAGCTCCGTTGATTTAAGTCAGGCTTGGCTGAAGGAATCTCCATCAACTTTAGCCTCTCATACTATAATGCAAACATGATTCAATGTTTTAAAACTAGAGGAAAAGAGAACAGTGAGAGAAATCTTCATTAGAGCCTCAATGGCACAGAACCTTCCACCTCTCTGCATTTGTGGCATTTATCAGTATTTAACACAAAAATACACATCGGAGCAAAAGGGAAGAAGAGAACCCCACAGGATATGACTTCCAATTAGCAGGGGGTCACATCCCCTGCTGTGATTTACTATTGGAAAAACATGCAAAAGATGATCGAACATTACACTCTCATCTCCCCCTGCTGCTGGCAGCATTATGAGAAGGGCTGCTCCAGACCCCTTGGGGAGGTGGGGAGAAGGGAGCAGGCAATTACATGCAGCATCACATAATAACAGTGATTCATAACCTCATGGCTCTCAACTCACTGGGCCAGATCTGTAGCTGGTGCCCGCTGGTGGAGCTTCATTGCCTTAAAGGGGGAGATGCTGATTTACATCAGCTGCAGATCTGGCCCATTTACTTTTTAAGAAAACAATAAACTATAGAGAGGGAGAGCAGGATGTGCTCTGCTCCGCGCAGCAGGCTGATGGCTTTCTGCAGGGGAATGCTAAATGTCTGAGAGACACGCATTGCTTCTGCTAAATAAGATCAGGCTACCCCACCTCTTGTGCTTTCACCAAGTGGTTTCAGCTGTTAAATTGGATGGTTTGGACAAAGAAGCTGGAGTGATCAAAATTGTGATTAAGCTCTATAGAGCAGTCAAGGAGAAATCAGTTTCTGGACATCTTTAGGTTCTTGCTACCAGCAGCATCATCTAGAGATGCTGGCATCCCCAATATTACAGAAGGTTTCCTTGGGTCTGGTAGTTTTCTTATCCTGATTTACCCTGGTCTGAGTTGGTTTAAGGGATGCGAGCAGAGGGCAGTCTAGGGACCAGGTGTCCTCATGTCTCAGCATAGCTCCAGCAGCGACTTACAGTGTGGCTTTCAGTAAGTCCTCCATGGTCCTATGGGTCTGGCTCTCAGCTCCTGAGAAGATTTTATTTTCTTTGTGTGACTCCCTGGGAATTTTCCAGCTTCCTAGGAAGAACAGGCAGCCCCTCTCTGATGAGACCCAGGCCAGACACAGCTGTCCCTCTTTTCGGGCTTAGACCACACACAATTCACCCCAGCCATGGTGTAACAGGGTTAGCAGGAGGCTCTTGGTACTGGGGTGCAGGGGTCTGGGACAGGCTGGAGACTGTACAGCTGTGCCAGGAGTACAGTGACTGTAGGAAGAAGGAGTCTCATGATGGACACACCAGGGCTCTGGGACCCATGAGCTTTACTCACTCTTTGGCACAGGCTGCAACGAGGACTTTTAGTGACAGGGTTTGACAAAGTTAGCAGATTAGACGTAGCTTGTGCCTGCTTTTGCTAGCTGAACCAGCCAGTAATTTCATTGTATGTGAGGCTTAGGGATCACTTGTGAGTGTCTGCCTGCTGCACACCATGCACTCAGGTGCAGGAGGCTGGGCTGTACCTGGGAACAGGTACTGGGAAGCTGGGCCAATCTGTGCTGACCCATGAGTGACTGTCAGGGGCTGGATTCATGAGTAGGGCTTACACTGAAGGACACAATAGTTTCCTGGCTTTGACCAGGCTTGATGTGGTTTCAGGAAGATGTAACCAGTGTGCCTGCTTAATTTGCTTTCTTTTAATGTGGCTTCCTGTTCTAGTCCCTCTGTCTGCCTGGCAGTGCTGTAAGCTCCTGCAGGCAGTGTCGGTGGCTTTGTGTCCCTTTGCTACAGGCTAATACACTTGTCACATCACTGCCTAGCAAGCAAGATTGCCCATGGTGTGAGCTGGCTTCACAACTCAGCCCTGAGCTCTGTCTCACTGCCTCAAAGGCTCAGGCAGTGCCAGAGCTGTACTTCAGGTGCCCGTACTGGTGAATCGGAGTGAACTGTGCTCACCTGATCTGTAGTGCAACAGCATCTGAAGGGGAAAAACTGAGAAGAATGAAAGCCCATATTGTCAGCTCTGCACTTACCAATCACATTTTTATCCTTAATAAAACCTCTATCAGCTTAGACATCTTACTGCTTTAAAATAACTAACGCTGGGTTGTTTCAGTTGCTCCCCTTTTGCTTTCAGGCATTCATTTCTTCCCTCTGCCAACCCATGAGCTGTAATCTCCTGACTGTAAAACCTGAGGCTTTATTTTAATGAAGAGTGAGATGATCCAGGAGCTGAGTGATCAAGGAAAAAGGATACACAACACCACAAAAAAAAACCCCAACCAAACCAACCATGCTTGTCTTCGCATTGGCTGTTCCTAGGGAAGAATAGACCTAGGCTAGTGATGGAGCCTGGGGAATGGGGCTTCCGAGATTTTTATTAGCATCATAGAGCAGGTGCCATAAAAATAACCTTCTTAATGACATTTTGCAGCATGGAAATGTAGTTATTTCCATTTCATAGCTGGGGACTAGGACCGAGACACTAACAACTTGCCCAAAGTAGCTCAAGCAGTCCACAAAACAGAGAGTGAGAAACCAACCCATGTCTGAATCTCAGGTCAGAGTCCCCACTGGCAGGTCTTTCCTCCTTGCTGGTGAAATGAGCGGGAAAGGAAGGTTAGTAACACTGGGCTAGGCTCCGCAGGCTGAGCTGGGGTGCAGTGCAGGGAAGCAGTCAAATGTGTGGCTGTCTATCTGGAGGGTATTTGCACTAATAAAACTGCTGAGTCTGGAAAGTCGAACATTTTCCCGTGTGATTCCTGCTGTTTCATTTTCTGGTTATGGTGGGAACAGCCTTTCTGGTTCTTAATGGAATTAGTAAAACATCCAAACATTTCATAACTTTAATAGCTGTAGAAGTGGGAGAAAATCCAGCTGGTAGGAGTGGAGATGGCTCCTGGTTTTCCAAGTCAGTTTGCCCTTTACTATGTGAGTTGGTTTTATTTATTTTATTTTAGTAACCCGCTCACTTCTCTCTGTTTAAGTCTGGAAAGAAGAAAAGAGGAGACCCGATAAGTAGAGGAGTAAAGTCATCACCTTAAGAAGCATCAAAAATCTGAATAAGAGACAAGCCAAGCTGTAACTTCTGTGTCTCTGGGGACAGGGCTCTTCTCAATGTTGACCTGCACTGAACCTTCCTTTGTGCTGCTCTGCAGCCAGCAAAGACACCAAGTCCCTCAGCTCAACTGAGACTTCTTGCTTCCTTATCTCCATCTGTTGCCTCTTTTGTTCTTTCTTGGCCACTTGCTCACACACCTCTTGAATAAAGGACAACCCCCACTCCAGCTGTTCATGGAAGGGAGCATTCTCTTCTATACACACCTCCTTTTGAAGAAAACATTTCAAAAGTACCTGGCCCAAGCAGGCAGCGAGCCACCTTTCCGGGGCAAGGAGCACCCAGATCAGCATCTGCCTGTTTTCTCTCCGCCAGCATTAGGTACCCCTATAAATAAGTGTGTATCCCCTGCAGCTGTGTCAGTGCATGTGCACTGGAGGAGCATCCTCTTACTTGTTTGGATCACAGAAAATGAAAATCTTATTTTTTGGTGAAAATAACATTTCGTAGGTACTTTCTTGCAGCCCATAAGGAAGTAGCTAATGATGGGCAAGTGAAAAATGGGAAGTGTGGTGATTAGGCACTGAGCAGGGGTTTAGGAATGCCATGCTCTGTGTTAGCTCCCACAGAGTCGTCTGCATCCGCTTTGGTAAATCTCATGGAGGACTGGAAGAAGATGCTCCAAGTCATCTTCAAAAGCAGTCTGCTTTGCATCTCCCTCCCATCTGCACTGCTCCTTCACACTCTACAAGCAGCCTGTATGACCCAGTGTGTATTTTGGGCTCATAAAATCCTGTGTGGGGATACAAACAAGCCTGGTCTCAAGAGAAGCTTTACGCTACCCTTAGCAGACTAGTGCATGTGTAGCCACTGAGTTTCCCCATTTGTAAGGCAGGAAGAGCCCTTATCTCAAAAGCTTGGTGACACCCTTTGGGCAGGTGGTGTTTTTTCTTGGTGTATCCCACTCTGCAGAACACTCCACGGAATGTTTCTGGACGGGTAGAAGATTTCTTTAGTATGAGAGAGTGTCAGGACAGGTAGCAGAAATGGACCTGAGTATTTGCAAAGTGCCTTGGGAGCCTGTGCTGAAAGGCAAGAGACAAGTGCAAAGTGTTAGTATTCTGATGACGCCTGGCTCTGGCTGAGCTCTGCCTTGTGGAAGTGTGTGAACTTTGGAGCATGCCCTGACGAATGTGAACTATGACAGCTCTCAGGAGATGCAGAGGATGCTGGCAACAGCTTAATCAATTATGACAGCAATGCTAAGATCTGTCCAGATTAGAGCACTTCAAAAACTACAGAGCCTCAGGCTTCTCTGCCTAGGTTTTTGTGAGAGTGGGACAATGAAGGAAATGGATTGATTTGTGTCCTTTGAAATGTAGTAACACTAGCATCTGCTGGCTTCAGTGCAGGACCCCGCAGATAGTGGTTTATCATCTGCATGGTACTCGAGGCAGTGCTGAGTTTTACAGTTAGGCCTGGCTCTGTGAAAGGGTTAGATAGGGGGTTACCCTGGGAGAAGGGTGGGTTATCTCAAATGTGTTATTGTGAAATAAGACAGCAATGGAGGAAGGAAAACAAAAGCAAAACCTCACACAGAAAAGAGCTATTGGGGAATGGGCAACTGCAGAAACAATGGATCAAAGGAGGATGTCTTCTGTTAGGAATCAAATGATCCTCTTCCTTTCCAAGTCAAATGGGCCCATCTGAGGAATAGATACGCGAGATAAAACCTCTCAGCCGGAGTGATTTTATCTCCCTCTCAAGTGGGTGCATGTGCGAATCTCAAATAAACACAGCAGCAGAGCACCCAGAGCTATGTGAACATGATGAATTACACTTGGGTGCATGTGTTTTCGCAAGAGAAATGAGCAAACTGAAACAGGTGACACTCAGAATTGCCAAATCAGCAGACGTGAATAAACATATCAGCACTGCAACAACGATTCCTAAATGCTATCCTCAGAGGCCAGGCATGGACTACTTGCTCGGCTGGAAGGGGTATTCAGATATGTGACTATTTCAGGGTATATCCAGCTGATCGGCTCACTTGAAAGCCACTGTCCCTTTCAAAGGGCTTTGCTGAACAAGCCAAACCAGCGGAACCCCTTCACCTCCAGCAGCCAACCCTGTGTTCTGTAACACCTCCTGATAGCCACAATCCCTCCTTGCTGCCTGTGCACAGCCTGGGCTGGCCCTTAGCAATAGGAAATGAGACTCAAGCGTGCAGCAATGACCCCAAGCCATGCAGTAGGTTGCCACCATTTGCCCCACGGCCAGATTCTACCACTCAGATTTTCAGGGAGGCTTGGCAGCTGGATCACACTGCAGTGATTCATTTTCTGCTGGTGTCACCTGTGGCATCATTCCTGCCCGCCGTAGGAGAAAAGGAGGCAGGAGTCAGTCAATCACACATGCCTGGCATTTGAAGTCAGGCAGGTTTTACGCAGCCTGGTGACAAGAGCAAGAGCTGGAGGTGAACCTGTAGCTGTACAATGAAGTAAGCCAGCAGGGCTGGGCTGGCTCAGGAAGCAGCGCACTCCAACTCTTGAGGCAACAGCAGCTTTGCCAAAACACCTCCTCCTGCTCCCTCCATTTCAGAGTTAGAGCCCCAGAACTGGGAGGATCAGGGCAGACCTGTGGTTCTGATAGCCCTGTGCACACTGTGGGAGAGTTCACACAGAAAAGACACGATAACTGCCTGCTGCTGTACTGTGCTGGGGTGGATTAGGAATGGGATTGGCAGTGCAATCCCGCATCTGAATGCTCCTCAGAGGTTGGTAGCAGGCCCATTTATGGTTCTTCCAGCATGAAGTGGGACTCTGGGGAGCAACCATTTGTGTTTGACTCTCATGTGTGACTTGGTGACGTTACATTATTCCAGTTTCCCCAGGAAAATGGGGATCAAAATCATTCATTGACTGCAGCAAAGCAGTCTGTAGGCAATACTGGGGGAACAGGCAGTACTATGCATGACTGTGGGTTTGCAGACCACTGACCGCTCCACGAAACCTAAACCCTAGCAAGAGATCACAGCATCCAATGTGGATTCTTTGCACTTCTTCTTTAAATCATCACCAGCCTTCCTCCACATGCTGTTTGAGGTGGCCTTGTGTGCTTTGTTCATGGCCCAGCTCACATAGGGCCAGTTTTATCACCAAGAAGGGCCCCTGGTAGGAACACGAGCACCTACAGTGTTGGTAGGAGATCAGAGTACACGGTTGTACTACAAAGGGACATAAATCAAAGTGCCAGGCAAATGGCTGACCGTGAGTGCCTGACTTTGATGTTCCAACTCCTTCTCCCTCTTTATTGCATGGAGAGGCACAGTCTGGCAGTCCCAAATGCTAGGCAATGAATCACCTACTTAATGACTGTAATAGGCAGCCAGAAGACAGTCCACAGCCTTTTGGGGTCTGTCCAGTGTCTACTTGCCTGTCTGTAAGCACCCATTTAGAAATAATAATTGACCCCTGATTCACAGGGTCTGTACCTTTCTGTACCTACATTTTTATGATGAAAAGGGAAAAGAGGTTTCTTCAGGAGGCTGGAGATGGGCAATTGTTGGACTGCCATTATGGGAATAGGAAGGGTATAATTTTTAAAAAGAGAATAATTCTGAAAGGGTTATTTTTCCTTTTTCTTCCCCCCCCAACCCTGTCATTTTAAACATAAGCAGGCCCAGAAAGTCAGATTGTTGTTGGTGTGGGGAGGTTTTCATTGTTTACCCAAAGGCCAGCTGGCCCCCAGCTGATTAAAGACCAACTCCTTTTAAATTTCCACCGTGGGGAGGGACCTGTCTGAAGGATCCACACGAGGCCTCTGTGTAAACTCTGCTTGGTCATTAATGAGGTGCTGAGACCACTACTGCTGTGGTTTGTCACCGTTCCAGGTGGATGACGATTATCTCCACTGAACAGCACACGGTCTTTTTCATAGAAGCAAAGAATGGTTTGGGTTGGAAGGGAGCTCTAAAGGTCACCCAGTACAACCCTACGACAGTGAACAGGGACATCTTCAATGAGATCTGGTTGCTCAGAACCCCATCCGACCTCACCTGGAGCATTTCCAGGGATGGGGCTTCTATCACCTCGCTGGGCAACCTACTCCATGTTTTCATCATTCCCATTGTAAACATTTCCTCTTCAGAACTCTCTGTCCTGTCACAACAGGCCTTGATGGCCCCCTTTGGGAACTGAGAGGCCACAGTAAGTTGTTTCCCCAGCCTTTCTTCACAGGAGAGATGTTCCACCCCTCTGATAATTTTTCTGGCCCTC
The DNA here is from genome assembly GCA_013397515.1 of Upupa epops. NCBI lineage: Eukaryota > Metazoa > Chordata > Aves > Bucerotiformes > Upupidae > Upupa > Upupa epops. The sequence continues at coordinate 17,039 of VZRI01003118.1, forward strand.
CTCTGGGTGTGTTTCAACAGGTTCATGTCAGTCTTGTGCTGAGGACTCCAGAACTGGGCACAGTGCTTCAGGTGGGGTCTCATCAGAGCAGAGCAGAGGGTCAGAATCTCCTCCTTCAGCCTGCTGACCACTCTGCTTTTGATGCAGTCCAGGGTAGGGATGGCTTCCTGCACTGTGTGCACACATTGTCGGCTCATGTCCAACTGCTCATGCACCAGTACCACCACAACCTTCTTCACAGGGCTGCTTTCAATGACTTCCTACAGGTTTCCTCAAGTAGTTTCTAGCATCATTCCCTGAGCTTCACACTTCCTTTCTGCACCCAGTGCAGAGAAATTAATAGTCTCTAATTCTTGCTGCTTTCTGCCATCTTCCACAGCCACCTGAGACATCACACAGACTGGTGGCTCTTCTTTCTCCACAACCATGCTCCACTGCAAATTCCCTTGGACGAAACTGTTAGCAGCTCCCTCTGGCTCTTGTGCCAAATTTTCTTTCACACTGGTACCATGGAGCGGGGAATAGGGAAGGGAACTGCACTGCTTGGTTGTCCACCCTTGCTCCTGACTGCTGATGGCCACACTCACTGCCTAAACGCTGAGCTGTGTGGGAGACAGGACAAGGGATCACAGTCTTAAGCTCCACCGGGGGAGGTTTAGACTTGACATTAGGAAAAGGTTTTTCACTGAAAGAGTGATCCAGTTTTGGAACGGGCTGCCCACGGAGGGGGTCAGGTCGCTGTCTCTGGAGGTGATCAAGATTAGGCTGGCTGAAGTGCTCAGTGGCATGAGCTAGATGGCAGATGTTTAGGGTTACTTGGATGGTTTTAGGTTGGACTGGATGATCTTTAAGGTCTTTTCCAGCTTCATCAGTACTGTGTGACTGTGATACTGTGATACTATGGTCTTTCTCCTGTCTTACTCATAGGTCTGACTTTGTGTAGGGCTCTGGAAGTTAGATGGGAAGATCACTGGATTTGGCTTTTCTGGGGAGGCATGTTTTGCATGTAGATTTACTGCAAAAATGGCTGAGCCAAACCATCCTCCCGGTGTCCGTGAATCTGATGGTGAAGTTGTTGCAGTCCCCAGAAGAAGCGTGGACAACCCATTCTGGTCAGTCAGTATTATAGTGTCTGTTCTACCATGGTTTGCCTCTGCATTTCTACTACTGGCAACAAAAAAAAGGGTTCAATAAAGAATAAGAAGACTCCAGGAGGGTCAGCAACTTTTGATGGGCACTTAGAAGCCCATTTTACCTGAATCAGCATGAAAACCCATCCCTGTATCAGCATAAAAATGGCCAGCTCAAACGGATTTGAAACACCAGCTCTGACCTCCCAAAGCTGCAGTTACAGTGGAAATAGAGAACTGAGGAAGAAATTTGGGCTGGTTCAGACAGGTCTGTCAGGTGGCCTCTGTTTAAGAGCATTAATCTCCTCCACAGACTCAACCTGTTGAGTATTTTTGTCTTTACTCTTTCTTTTTCCCTGTGAGAGCTTTTGGAGTCACCTCTTTCATTTGAAACAAGTAATTCACTTCTAGATCCTGTGCAACCTGGTCTGGGTGACCCTGCTGTGGCAGGGGGATTGGACTGGATGATCACAGTATCACAGTCTCACAGTAATGATGAGGCGGGAAAAGACCTTAAAGATCATCCAGTCCAAACTAAAACTAACCAAGTAAACCTAATATCTGACATCTAGATCATGCCACTCAGATCTTTCGAGGTCCCTTCCAATCCCTGATGATTCTATGATGCTGAGCTGTCATGAATGAGAAGGTTTTGTGAAGTTGTTCTTGGGATGGGGATTTATTTTTCCTTCCCAGCTAGCAGTATGCTCAGAGTTCCCACTAGGAAGAAGGGATGAAGCGAGAAGGCAAACCCAGAAATGTTTGAGGGGACATTTTATTTTGTAAAACAAATTAAAAAAATCTCTTTCTTTGCTGAAGAGAAGTCACACAAAAAGCAGAGAACAACCTGTCTGCAGGTTCCTAGCAAACAACAAAAATACCTTTGTGCTGCCAATGTCTACTGGGGAATCTCAGCTTTCACTGGGCTGACATTTCTGATGAGTTAGTAGCCCACGAACAGTTCACAGAGGGACCAGCTCTAATGGGCCTGCAGAGGCAAGAACTGAGTGTTGCTGTTATTATTAATGTAAAAGACAGCACTTGTGGTGGCTCCACACCCTTCTGACACAAGTAAAACACACTTCACAGAACGGCAAAATCACAGACTGTTAGGGATTGGAAGGGACCTTGAAAGATCATCCAGTCCAATCCCCCTGCCAGAGCAGGAGCCCCTAGATCCAGTTGCACAGCAACATGCCCAGGTGGACTTTAAACTTCTCCAGAGAAGGAGACTCCTCAACCTCCCTGGGCAGCCCCTTCCAGGGCTCTGGTACCCTCACTGGAAAGAAGTTTCTGTCATATTTATATGGAACCTCCTCTGTTCCAACTGACACCCATTGCCCTTGTCCTGTCACTGGATGACACTGAGCAGAGCCTGGCCTCTTCCTCCTGACACCTGCCCTTTCCATATTGATCAACATTAATGAGGTCACCTCTCAGCTCCTTTTTTCCAAGCTCAAGAGACCCAGCATCCCCAGTCTTTCCTCATCAGGGAGATGCTCCCCTCCCTTCGTCATCTTTGTTGCTCTATGCTGGACTCTCTCCAGCAGCTCTGTGTCCTTCTGGAACTGAGGGGCCCAGAAGTGGGCACAATATTCCAGATGTGGTCTCCCCAGGGCAGAGTAGAGGGGGAGGAGAACCTCTGTTGTTTAGCTCTGACGCAGATGTGTGACTATCTGCCACTACATCGTTGGCATCAGTTTTGCAGCACAAACCATGACCTCCTGGTTCAGTCCCATAGTTTTCTGGGCAAGATTCAGATCTGGGACAGCTTACCCTCCTGAAAACTGATGAATCTGGGGCTTAAAACAGTCTGCTGGCTTGAGGGCATTAAACCTGAGCAACTCTTCACAAAGTCCATCCGCAGAGAAAAAGGGTCAGGAGTACATGCGAGATTCACAGCCCTGCCTCTCTGTGCAAAGTAATGTGCCAGGGCGCTTAGGATGATCCAAGGTTCAAGAAAGGGGTTGTTCTCACTGGTATAGAAATAATTTCACATACAGACAAGCGCTAAGTAAGCTGTTTCTCCTTCCTCAACAAGCCTGTTAATTACTGGCAGTGGTTTGAGGCTGAGGTATGTTAACAGCACGAGGGAAATCCCTAATATGTGACAGATTGATGCTGTGATATTGTGGAGGGCAAGCGAAGTTTGACTGTGTGGGAGCGGGATGTTCACTCATGGAAACTCCAGCAGAGCTGGTTACATGTTTTTCACTTGCTAAAGTCATCACTGCAAGGGTTTCGAGGATATCACTTATGTTAATATTTGACTGCCTCACAGTCTATGAGTGACCTATTAATTGATTAGCTGCAAACTGCTGAGATGCCAGGTTTTACGTTTGAGAGTAGAGAAATCAGGGAACCGTATTCAGGTCAGGTCTTAGGGCTGTGAAGGGATCTGCAGCGGTGGATTATCTGCAGATGCTGTCTAGGATAACTCTATGTTGTGCATTTTGATAATTATCTGCCTTAGAACAGTGCTGGTGAGGGCCTGAAACTCCTCGTATCATGTCGTTTTGTGCTGCAAAGCATGAAGTGACATGGTCTATGGCAGCTGTGCAATCTGGTTTAGGTAGAGATGAATACACATTTCTAATGGCCCTTACCTACAGTCTTAATTTTTAGTTTATTAGAAGATGAGTTGTGAGGAAAGCAAACTAAGTGATAGAGCAAGTGTGCTGATGCCACAGGATTAGACTCAATAATGTGTGGCATTTTGCATACAAGCAACAGCTAATATCCAAACAAATAGTGCAACAGATTGATTTATACCAATCAATCAATAAAATGGTATGTACTAGTAATAATAAAAAAAATCAATAAATATAAATAATAAATAAAATAGATGTGGCATTCAGTAGAGAAAAAGTAACCACACAGGGAGCCTATTGGGAGCTGTACCCTCTCAGTTTTTTTCAGCTAGGAACAGAAGAGCAATTTTGTTGTGAGATGTGAGCAAGTGATTTGAGTCTCAGCTCTCCTGAGAGCAGCTCCACCTATGTCACGGATAAGTGACATTTCATTCAGTCTGAGTTACCTTTAGGGAGGTCTTTGCAAGGCTGGTGAGGAAGAGTGAATTTCCGAATGCTGATCACTGAAGAAGGCTAGAGAGTATCACAGAAACATAGAATCATTGGGGTTCCGAAGGGACCTTGAAAGACCATCCAGTCCAATCCCCTTGCCACAGCAGGATCACCTAGACCAGGTCCAGCTGGGTTTCAAACGTCTCCAGAAAACATGACTCCACAACCCCCCTGGGCAGCCCCCTCCAGTGCCCCATCACCTTGGCAGCAGAGAGCTAAGGAAAGCGAGCTTGCTCTTCACAGGCTCACCTTTGCTGTGCAGGGAGTTACTTTTCGATCAATCAGCGTCTTTGTCAGCATTTCAAAAATAGTTGAAGACAGGGATGGAGAGAGACAAGAACTTGACTGAAGCATGCAAGGATGCAAATGGAGAAGAAGATCCATGCTACAACCTGGTTGTCCTTTCTCTTCCTTAGCAGGAACTTAGTGATACAAGCTTTTCTCTGTAACTGTGAGCAGTTGGTGCTCTGGCAGCTGCAACGAAAAAATCCCTTCCATGCAAGGTGTTTGCATTGCTGCACAAACAAAGCCAAAGAATATACTGATTTAAGAAAAGGGGGGAATAACATCCCGAGTTGAGATGGACTGTGCATGAATAGAAAATACTTCCCCAGGCCTGGTACTGCTGCTGCTGAGATTGGTGGGAGTTTTTCTGACTTGGGAGGATAAATCAGGGTTTGTGATGGCTCTCTGGAGGTGGGACAGGCAGAGCACAGTGGGACTGAGGTGTCTGGTGATGTGTCACAGTATCTTAATCAAAGGACTTGCCTAATTCTAGGAATGGAGATGTTTGGTGAAGGGCGGAGTGCCTCAGATAAAGGAGCAACTGAAACCTGGGATGTTCATCCACCCCTTATCTGAACTAGCCAGGCCTCTTCACTGTGCAAAACGCGGCTGGAAAGTTTTTGAGGATAAACTTTCTCCTGGCATTTGTAATTCTCTGTTTCTGCTTCAGCTGCAGGCATGAAATTGACTTCATACCAGTGGCCACTTTTCTGCTCTTCGCTTGTTTCACCTTCTTTTTCCTCATGTGCCAACAGCTACAGACCACAGGCAGCAGCTACAGCTGCCGGTGGAACCAAATCCCTTCACCTCCTCAGCGCCTTGCCTTTTGTGGTCACTAGCTCAGAAGTCAATTACAGCAAATTTAAGCAAGATTGCCTGGGTGGAAACAAGAAATCCATCTACATGCTGAGCCTTTATTATTAAGATGCTGATGAAAAATGAAGCAGGATGAGGTTGACTCTGAACAGGAGCTGCTACATGATCATGCGACACCTTTCTTTCATACTTCAGGATTCTATAAACTTTTTCTTTCCACTAAACTTAGATATGGCACTGTCAATAAGCAAGAAATGCCCTTCAGCATGAAAGTAGTTTAGTCTGTTCTCTATTTCTTGGATACTTCTCTACTTTTTGGATCTTAGAAAGAAATTCTTTCCTGAGAGAGAGGTTGGGCACTGGAACAGGCTGTCCAGGGAGGTGGTGGAGTGCCCATCCCTGGAGGGGTTTAAAAAGTGAGTAGATAGAGGGCTTGAGACCACTATGTAGGGGCTAGGGAGATGCTGGGATGAAGGCTGGACTTGAAGATCCTAGAGGTCTTTCCAGCCATGATGGTCCTATGAGGTCTCTCTGCAGGTATCAGTTGTAAAGCTGATGTTGTCAAGATTTTCTGTTGGTCTGTTTCCCCACAGATATTTAAGAAACAGTTCTGGATTTGCAATCCTGTTCTGAATTGTAACAGCCAGGGTCTTTACCTACCATATGTAAATGACCTAACATGGATCAAGAAATGGAAGCCCAGTTTAGGACAGACTAAACCGGGACAGATGTTAAAACATGGCCTTGGAAAACATCTGGATGAAATGTGTTTGCAGAGTAAACTTAAGCCATTTGCAGACGAATCACTAGTGTCCCTTTTTCAGTGAAAAGTCAGCAGCCCTTACAAATGTTTTCATCTTCAGTGACTTTCTGCTGCTCTTTCAGAGAAGTCTGACTCTTCTCCTAAAACCAGGCTGTTTATTGGAAAAGAAGGCTTGGTTTTAAAAAGGTTTGTTGCACCAAAGATGCAGATCTGCTCTGAGATCTAATCCTTCCTGTATTCACACTTAACTCCTCGCAGCAATGTGCTTCTGGCTTTCTAAAAGCAGCAAGAACTGCAGGACCACTTTTTATGGCTGTTTGGAGAGGGGATTACTTAGCTCTCTACACTATCAAATGACTCCAAAACTCACCATATGCCAGATTAGATCAACTCAAAAATTACAGCCAGGAAATCACTGATAGCTTTTCTGGAGTTTCATGAAAGTTTACATAATTGTCATTGCATGTCATTGGCTTTAGCAGCTGCGGGAAGATCCTGGTCTCCAATAAACAGAGATAATTGATTAATAAACTGTATCTGTGGCAAACACAGTTTATTGTCTGCACTGAGATCTGCATGCCCAGGTCTGGAATCCTGCTGTTGAAGTTACAATTTACTCATTCATTTAGTCTGAAGTTCATATCTGGTCTGTAAAGGAGTGGTGAATCATTTGAAGACCCCAAATTGATTAGACCACATGCACTTGCTGATAGGATTAATATTTCAGGGTAAGTCAAATGAAATCTGCAGCAAAATTCTCTTTGGCTTTTATGTGACATAGTGGTGAAAGGGCTGGGAGATGTTTGCTGAGACCCATCCCTCTGCTCAAGTAATTTAATGAATTTCCATGAGTTACTTGAGTGAATTTCATTATAAAATCTCACAGCTTTTCTTATGTTTTCAAAAAGGTCTTCCCCTGATGGTTCGACATCCGTGTTCTCCGTGAAGGCTGGATGAGGCTCTGGCCAGCCCGCTCTAGGGTGGGGTGTCCTTGCCCATGGCAGGGGGGTGGAACTGGATGATCCTGTGGTCCCTTCCAATCCCTGATGGAATGTCTGATCACCAGCTTGCATCAACTACCTCCACAGCTCATGCAAATCCTCCTAGTAAATAATATTTACATAAACCTGTCTCGTTTGTCAGCACTTACGGCTGGATTTCTAAATGAGAGTTTTGAACCATTTCTTGTTGTCCTTTAGAATCTATCCGAGGAAAGTGTATTTCAGTTACCAGTGTAAATTGCACTTCCCCAGGCATGTACCCTGTCTGTCTGAACCATGCCCTTCCTGGGCCACAGGGAAGATGTGACTGCATGTCTTTAAAGTACTGAAATTGCTGTAAGGAGATAGCTTTGAAGATTTTGGCTTTTTTTCATTATAGATTCCTTGGAAAATGCTGAAAATATTGAGATTTGAAGAGAATGGCAGAGAATTTCATCATAACTGTGTAGGATTTTCTGGTGCTACATAGAAGTCTTTCTTCAAAAGGTTGCAGCGTGTTCTCCTGACTCGAACTGATTGGAGAGCATCTTCCTGTCCTTCAAACATTGTCAGTCAGACTTGGGAGCAGGATACTCCAAAAGACCTATAGTAAACCAAGAGAGCCAGCTGAACAGCCCCGTGATAATCTTGTTTACTGCCAAATAGAGAGAAGCAGCAAGGAGAAAATGAGGAGGGGGGAATAAAGGGGAGAAAACAAATAGAAATATAAAAACTCTTATTTCTGAAATCATGCATAAAATCCATGAAAGTTACAGGAAAAGGGCTGTCTGCCTCAAAACCATGGGACTTTAGCTGAGAGCTCCACTCCCTCCCCAGCTACCTCTGCTTGAGCCAACAGCAGTATGAGAAAGAGACTCGCTAGGACACAAGGAAACTTTTCCTTTAGAGTAACCTCAAGCCCAAGGGCCAGATCATTATCTGCCATAAGCTGCTCGATTGACCTCACTGGAGTGCAGGTAATTTATTTTAAAGTCCCATTCTTTACTGGGGGTACAGAGACCAAAGCAGCACAGCACCATACAACCCCCCCACGGTCCTGCCTGCCCTCCATCATCTCACAAAAGCCCTATAAAAGCAGAGTATTGCAAACATAACCACCCTGGACCAGTCACGGGTAGGAGATAGGGGGCTTCTTTCTCCCAGGGTCATGGCCTTCAAGATCCTTCCTCTCACTTCTAAAAAGTCATAAAATGAAGGCATTCACTGAAATAATCCAAAGCCCTGCCTGGGGAGGAAGTGGCAGAGCCCTCCTGGTAGGGCTGCCTGCCTCTGGGATGTATACAGCCCAAAACTAGCTCTTGGATATGGAACAGACATCTGAATGAACTGAGTTTAAAGGAGGAGCTCAACAGAGGAAGCCCATGCTAAGAGATTGCACTCAGCCATGTGAAATCTCCCTGAGCATGATTCCAGTCATCCCTTTTTAAGAAAGCAGAATTCCCAGGGGAATAGGTGCAGAGAAAGGCTACTGAACAGACCAGGGACATGGAAATGCTGTTTGACAAGAGAAGGAATGTGCAAGTTTGCTTTAGCTTCACAGGATGAAGGCTGACACAGAGCACTGTAGCTGTATCTAAATATCCCATCCTGAGAAACACCATGGAAGAGCTATTTAAGACACAGGATGGCCACAACGGGAGCAAGCTACTTAGAATCATCAGGGATCGGAAGGGACCTCGAAAGGTCATCCAGTCCAATCCCCTTGCCACAGCAGGATCACTCAGACCACATCCAGGTGTGTTTCTAATGTCTCTAGAGAAGGAGAGTCCACAAACACCCTAGGCTGGCCAGAGCCTCATCCAGCCCGGCCTTAAACCCCCCAGGGACGGGGCCCCAACCACTTCCCTGGGCAACCCAGTCCAGGCTCTCCCCACTCTCCCGGTGAAGAACTTCCTCCTCACGTGAAGTCTACATCTCCCCATCTCCAGCTTTGCCCCATTCCCCCTAATCCTGCTGCTACCTCAGATCCTAAAAAGCCCCTCCCCAGCTTTTTTGTAGCCCCCTTCAGGTACTGGA
>VZRI01003118.1:26301-100492 GCA_013397515.1 Upupa epops
TCTGTGCTTACTATTGCCTCGACCCAGATGTAGGACCTTACACTTGGTCTTGTTAAACCCCATGAGGTTGGCTGGTACCCACCTCTCCAGCCTGTCCAGGTCCCTCTGGATGGCATCCCTACCCACCTGTGTGTCTGCTGCACCACACAGCTTGGTGTCATTAGCAAATGATGTCCTGAATCACTGCAGAGTTAGGTGAAGCATCCCACAAGCAGTGTTTGTGCCCATTCTTTGACTTCTTTATCCTGTGAGATTTACAGTTACAGATCTATTTATATAGAGAGAGTGGTGTCTATATTTATAATCAGTAAATATCAAAGAGAATAATGGATAAGACTGTTTTTTGGGAACAGGAGACTTGCTGAAAAAATCAGGTCAGAATAGACCTGTCTGACACCGGGAGTCAAACTCACAGAACAATTTCACTGAGAAAAAGCAGCTGAGAATTTCCCCCCAGTGTTGCCCCATTTCTCTTTAGTGTAGTTATCTATTGCAAACATTTTGACTTTTCAGTTGGAGGAGTCCTTTCAGTTTAGAAATTAACCCTGGAGAGAGCTCCGCAAGGGGGGTGAGGGGGGGAGATAATGCAAAAGCAATATTCCAGTTGAAATAAAGTTTTTCTGATCAATGCAAAGTCATTTTTTCAGAGGTTTTGTTCTTCTTCTCCTTCCTTTTCCATTCATTGAAATGAGAATTATTGTAATGACTTCTCTGGAAAGGGGAAAAAGCCGAAGGTTTAATGACTAATACTTCAGGAGTGACAAAGTCCCTGTTATATTACTAAACACCGTGGCGTCATGCTCTTGTCAAAGCAGTTGAGCAGGTGTGCAAAACCACGTGTGGAGCTCTTGTAGAAAATCCAAATTATGAGTCCAAAAAGGCAAAGCTGTTGTGTACATTGGGCTGTGTCTTCATGGTACCAGTGTAATTTTCCCAAGCAGATGGATGGTGAAAACCCCCTCCATTTATAGATGATTGATTGTTTGATTCTATTGTTTCATGATCATTTCTGATGTCATCTGCATGCTCCTGGAGTAGTCACCCTCTTTATTCCCTAAGGCTGCTTGTGATGTGGCCTTATTAAAGTGGAACTGAGGCAATTTCACCTTTCCCGGTTGTTTCTGCTGTCTGATGGCTTAGTGAAATGCATGTACAGAGCAAACATTCCCCCACTGTTTCTAAGGGCCTGTGCTGGGGCTCGGTGATAAGATTCATCTCCCCAGGAACGCACTGTGGGTGCCCGCTGAATTCCAAACCCCAGCTGTTCACAGCCTGTGGAGGAGTGACATGAAAAGAAATGATCCACAAACCAGCATCCACAGCCCCGGGGGGAGCTGGAACTTGGTTTGCTTTGATGATGGTGTGTCCAGGCATCAGTGTCTGCACCGAGCTCCTGGTGACCAGCGCTGGTCTGTGTATGAAAGCACAGGAAACACTGAACTCAAAGGTCACTTATTTGTCCATTGCATTTGTCCGTTTGTCCTCGCTGTTCTCCCCTTGTCCTGATGTGAACCTGTGATTATCGTGTCGCACGCTTTGAAGCTTATTAACTTCTTCAGTCACCCTGTGCCGGTGTACGTGTGGGTACGTGTGTGTGAGCACTGTTCTGCACCTGGATGGACTCAGTAAAGCAGCACCAGCATGAGACAGGAAGGTAGAGACCACACCTTTAAGAACATGGATGTTTATGCAACAGCACCTCCCAGACTGGGACAGGGAGGATACTTAAAGGGCTGCTATAACACAACAGCCTAGGTGAGGCAGGGGAAAAGACCTTCCCATTCACATCCAAATAGTTTTGCTTTGAGAGCTCTCTCATCTCCTAATCTTGCAATGATGGGAGGGGAAGCAGCTCCTGCACACAGAGGTTTCCTCATTGCTCCCTCCAGCCCAAACGTTGGAGGGAGGTGCACAGTGTAGGAACAGGCACCTGTCATCCACAGCCCTCTCTCCTGCCACCAATTACTCTATCCCATTAGGGCTGCCACAGCCTGTCTTGTAGATATAAGACCAGCTTGGCTTTAGCTTATTGCCCTGTGCAAGGGTTTTCTGTGCATTCTCCAAACCAAGACAAGGTCAGACTGCATCTCTGAGAAAAGCCCTTGCTGCCCTCTTGCTCTGCCTACATGGGAGAGCTTTTGCATCATGTCAGCTAGTGCTGCCTGCAAGCAGCTCTGGCTGAGCTGTATCAGCTGGTGCCCTGCAGGAGCAACACAAGTCCTCTTTCCTCTTTCCACTCACCTTTCCTTTCAAGCTTTTGCTTGGGAGATCAGAAACTCAGTAACCTTGGCAGAGAGGGAACTGGGAAACGAGTTTAGTTGGATGGTATGCCTCAAAAGCACCATTCAGAGCTCAGATATCTCCCCATGGGGATTACAGAGTGAGCAATACGAATCAGGGTGTCAGGATGTCACCAGCGCACACTGGAAGAAACTTTACACGGCATGAGGAGCACTCCAGCCGGAGCTCTGACTTTCTTTAATGTTCCCATTCAATCAATGTCTCTTCGTTTATCCTACTGCCTATTCCTCCATTCAGCAGGAAGACTGTTTTATTCCTTTTACAGCTGCTGCACTCTTTACTGCTCCCATTTCCATGAGCATCTATCACAGAGCTGCTCTTGTCCTCTGCCTCCAGTAGCTAATGGGCACCTGTCACCAGACTGGCCTTTGACGATGCTCCATCGATCACCTGGAAGGAAATGGTTATTGAGTCGGTGGCAATCAACATTTTACCTCTCCCTGGAGCCAGAGTGCATCGGTGCTCTCCAGCATTAGGCAGAAGCCTCCTGGCAGGTATTTTTTTCGCTACATTTCCTCACGTGGAAGGCTGGTGTGCCAGTGCTGAGTTATGGGGCTCGAGGGACACAGCTGCAATTTCTTGCTAAGTTTTGCCCTGAACTTAGTACTAGAGGATGGCAGAAAAGAATGCTGGTGCTAGGAGCCAACAGCTTCTGGTTGAGAGGTCCTGCTTTCCAACGCAGAGCTGCTATAGAGGTCAGGGGAGAAACGCCCTGCTGATGCCAAAGGTTTCTCTAACCCCTCCCTGTATTTGCAGACACAAATCTAAGCTGAGAGAGACTGTGGAAACACGTTAGACAGCACGGATGGAGGAAGGAAGCCAAAATGCAGATGTTCAGTGGGAAAGACATAATTAGGATTAAATCTGAATTAATATAACCCCTGACCTAGGCCTTTGCTGGAAACATCTGAACAGTCAGTCTGAAAGAAGAATCTTAAGAAAAGACAAGTCTGTGCTTCCTTCCAGAGTAGACAGAGGACCACAGCCTCTATATCCTGATCCTCAGTGGAGTTTAGGTAGTGATGTCCTGCAGTTCTCATTAGCGCTGGCAGACAATTGCACTTGAGGTGACTCCAGTAGAACTCAGAAGGTCTCAAGAGGATGCAGGGCTGATAGGCACAAGACACTCTCAATAAATGTGGCTGAAGATAGACCCAGAGTTGTCCTATCAGCACACATCTTCTGAGCTAGGCTCAGAAGGGCTAGTTTGGTGAACTGGTGTGACTGCTGAGCATCTCTATCCAGTGCCATCCAAATGAACTCCATGTGTGTCCAATCGAGAAATAGTGTGTAAGCACTAGTCAAACCAGGCTTGTGTGTTGAGGAATACCTAACAAAGCTCCAAAGCAGTGGGCTGTTAGTCCCTGTGCATTCGTAATCATCTGGATTGGCTTTTTCTTTTCGCTCTATTATTTTCAAATACTGATAGCAGCACTTGTAATCCTCGTCTGTAACCACTGGATGCAAGTGCATGCAATATTTCTGTCTCAAATTGTTCTTGGCACTAGCTTAGCAGTTTGCTGGTGCATACAGAGTGTGTTTGTCCTTCTTTTCAAAGGGATTGTGCATCACAGGGGAGGAAAGTAAAGGTAGGGATAGGTATGTGCTAATCCTAGTAACATCCCCAAACAGAGGACTGTTTGCACTGATGGCAATGTGATTCTGGGCTGGAGATACAGATTACTTCAGCCCTGTGTTGCCATGTACTCGTGTTTGAAGTGCTTTGCAGACATGCTTTCATGACTTTGTGAGTTTTCTAACTGGTGCACAATCCAGCTCTGCCTTAAATTGGTACCATGAGGTATGTGCAATAATGTACACCTCGCTCTTTATGGCATTAGATCCAGATCCACTGAAGTCTTTCCGCATCAGAGCACTGTGATTTGTGAATGGCCCTGGCAAACCAGAATCACTAATGAGGCCATGGCTCTCAGCAGAACCCTCTCTCTCTGGCTGACCCTCTGCAGTTCAGAGTGAGGGTCTTGAGGTAAACTGATGGTTCACTTCAAATTACCTACCGTGTTAGAAATGGTGGTGGTTTGGACGCTGACTGATGAGAAGGTGCAATGTTCCAGCTGTCTGGGTAGCGAGGAGTTGTCTGTGCCACCTCAGCAGCCCAATGGCATGAAGCCATTCCCACTCATCAGTAGGAGCTTGAGGTCCTGTAGGAAAACATCTTCCTAGTGGCCTTGACAGTTGACTTTGTCCTAGGGCCTCATTCTAGAGAAATCCTCAGCTTCTGTGTCCATCACCTCTGCTGTGCGTGACAGGGCTTTCATCTTCCAGTTTGGTCTGCCCTTTCTATGTTTGCTTGGATACGGGCTATCTGTCTGGATACAGGCTAAGAGAACAGGGGGTGTGGGAGTGTTGCTTTCAAATTTAGTGCCAGTGAGAGCACCACAAACAACTCACAACAAGGGATTAGTCTGATGAAGCTCCTCGTTTTCTCCTTTCAAATGGTCCACAAACAGAGTGCGAAATTCTCTCACAATGCCATCAGGAAAGCTAATCTGGGAAGTCCTTTCAGAAGGTAACTGCTGATCTGGAGGGGATCATTCTCATTGTCATTTGCATTAGTGTTGCACATCTGATTGGTGACGTAACATGTGAAGCTTAGCAACCCATGCAACTAAAGTAATCAAAATGTTTGAATATCAAATATTGTAGATATGTTCAGTCTAAGCAACTAGTGCACCACTGGCCATTTGGGTGGCTATTTCATCTGAAGAAACTATGGCAAAGAAATAAATCCTTAAGCACTCGCTGTCTTCATCACCCCTAAGCAAGAACTTGGCCCCTACGGCTTGGTCCCCCTCCGCAAAGGGTGGGGAGTTTTGCAGCACTAGCAGCAAGAAGAGGGAATCAGGAGCTGGTTAGTTGCCTTTGGTTGTTGTTGGAAGAGGAAATGTCCTTCTCCATTGAGAATGCCCTTTCTCCTGGAGAAACACTCTAGTAGGCCACCTCGAACACAACACAGATTAGAAGTCTTAAATATTTTCTTCCAGAAATCAGGTGAGCAGAAGGGTTTAAGTCCTGCAGTAAGAGAAGGCCAATGTCTGTACCAGTCAGCTTTGTGTTTGTGACCAAGGACCACGACCGTTTACTCAACTTGTCAGACTAAAGTTCACATCACTTCGGCCAATGTTCTCCCTGAATTTCTTTGGGAAGATCGCTGGAAGTTACTGAGCTTTGTGCTGTGCGTGGGTGAAACACACCTAAAAATGCTGCAAAATCATAAAAGCACAAGTGCTGGTAAAATATCAGGGCTCCCAATTTCCTCTTCCTCAATTTGCAAGTGCTGTTAACTTCTTTTTCCCTCTAATGAGGAATCAGTAGCATCACAAAGGCATTCTGTATCAAAAGGCCTTTCACTCTGCCTTGGCTTTTAGACGGCTTCCGATCCAGATCTACTATAGATATCTCCTTTTGGCTACTATTGGAAGCTCCCCGCAGTGTGCAATAAACATTCACTTCATATCACACATCTCACCCTGACAAGCAAATCCCTTGCATATCAATGTGGTCCTGTGAAGAGATTTTGCTTTTTCACATTCCTTCTACTCCCAGCTGTTAATTTGTGCTGACTAGATAGCAGGGGGTCCCGCTCTGCCCCAAAGACATGCTTGTGACTTCCACCAACTCAAACAGGATTTCCGTGAGCATTGACAGAGCCAGTCCCTCAGCAGAATGCAGACGAGCTGGCTGGCATTTCAGTCATCAATGGGCTTTAAACACCCAGTTTCTCTTACTTGTCATGGGCATGAAGGGTTTCAATCTCAGGTTATCTTTCAAAACCAGAGAGTTCCCAATAATTCGCTTCATCTAGTTTACTGTTTCTCACATAAAGCAAACCTGCTGCCAAGGGAAAAAGACAGAAGGAAGGCAGGATCTGGCCTTTCACTTACAGAGCTTTTATTTGAAGTGAACTGCAAGATTTTCACAGGTCCAGTTGCTGCAGGTGTGAATTACTTCTGCAAACATTTTGACAGACCTGCAGAGGACTGGAAACACCTTTCCCTGCCCCACTGTTTGTAGAAAAGGATTTGTGGGTGCTACTGATAACTACTGCTTCAGATTAAAACTGAACTAGGTAGGTTAAATGAAGAGTACAGGAGAGTACTAAGCTGTTTGGGATGTCTGTAAATGGAAATATTAGGTATGTGTATGGCATCCTCTGATTGATTTCCTTTATCTACTTGAGGTGTAATCAGCAGCTATTAAATCAGAAGGGCTTTGCCAGGTCATTCAAATAGGTGGTGGGACCCTCAAAGGCAATTGAGCAGTTAGATATTCTATTTCCACGACTTCCGAAGAACTTAGGTAGCTAAAGTACATGCTGGGAATGTGTTGGGATTTGAGAGTATGTAGATCCTAATTCATTTTGGAAAGGGGAAAGCACTTACATGTCATTTAAAAGTCCATTTTTCAAAGAGACTGTTGGGTACCTCTGGTGCCTCAGCTCTAGCCTGGCCACCCCTGTAGGATAGCACACTGCTTCTGATGGAGCTGAGCCACACGGGCAGTGCAAAAGAGCATGACTAACTCTTTGTTTTTTAAATATTAACCAAGTCTTCACTTTTCCAATTAAAAGCTACCAAATTAAGCAAATTGCATGGGGGATTGGAAAGTTAAAAAAAAAAGCTTTGCTTAATTATTTAGCCAATATTTACTGGGTAGAAGTGTATTATTAACATAGCAAAGGAGGCTATTAATTACTATTCACAGCAATTCTAATTAAAAAAAAGGCACCTGCTATTCCTATAGAAGAAATATTGTCACTAATAATCCACCCTCGATTGTAAACGTGGCGTAATAAACTAGATATGTCACTTCTCTGTGCTGAACTGACACACGCTGTATGAAGGAGCTGAGCTTTTTTTCAGGGCCAAACGCTTGCCGTTGATGACCTTTAATCAACCAGGATCCAATTATGCAGAAATCGAATGCTGTATTTCTGTGTTTGCAATGTATTGGCCACCAGAAGGCTGTTTTCGGTGCCACTTTCTTTTCTCTTTCAATATGATAGCAGAGATAACAAAATTGAAATGAAAAGAATCAACCCGAGTGCTACTTCCTTCATGATATGAAGAAGTTGTAAAGTGTCATGTGCTGCACGGAGATTCTACGTGGGTAATCTGTTTACTGAGAGAGGAAGTGGAAGGGAAGATATTCTGATGTACAGACTCTTGAACTGGTGGTGTTAAGGTCAGGCTTCAATTCTCTGCTTGATTTTAGATGCCTTGCTTGAACTTGGGTCAATTTTCCATGACCTGTGTCCCTGAAATCCACAGTGAGTCGTGGAAGGAAAAGATGGATAAAAGAAACATTATGAAATCTTCTAGGTTACCTGTCTATTGGGTGTTAGGATCCCCTCTGTCTATACTGCTTCTGACAGACATTTGTCAAATGATTTTTTTCATGTTGGATTTCTTTCTACAATTAAAATCTGTATGTTTTCACAGAATCTCAGAATCATTGACTGTTAGGGATCGGAAGGGACTTCGATAGATCATCCCGCCCAATCCTCCTGCCAGAGCGGGATCCCCTAGATCCAGTCACACAGGAACATGTCCAGGTGGGTTTTAAATGCCTCCAGAGAAGGAGACTCCACAACCTCCCTGGGCAGCCCCTTGCAGTGCTCCTCAGTACTTCTCCAGCTCCTTGCTGGCATTTACATTGGAAGAAGAGCTGCTGCTTCTTCTCTTTCAAGTACTTCAAGACTGTTTTCACGTCTTTTCTCAGCCTTCCCCCAGTCCAAGACAGTCCCTGTCCTTTCCTCCTGGGTCACATTTTACTCTACACTGCATTCTTGATGCACAGTCACTCCTTCTAGATGCTGAATGCAGCAGTGCAGGGCTGAGCAGAAGAGGAGCGATGTTTCCCACATGGTGTGGGTGATGTTTTTGCTTTGCGTGCACCAGCATCGTATTTGTCTTTTTAACAACAGCACAATGTTGTCTACTCATGTTCTGTTTGTGATTCACCACAATTCCCAAATCCCGTCTCTCCCGCTATTCCTTGTCTTGTATTTGAACAAACTGTTATTCTCACCTGCATGAATGTTCCATTTTTCTTATCCAGTTTGGCCTAATCTTTCCAGGTCATGGCTCTAATTAGTCACTTTTTTCTGACTTTCCTTGTTCCATCCTGCAGTGTGTTCATGACTGCCTGCCTGAGCTTGGTTTCATCTGTAAAAGTCACAAACACACTCTAATCCCTTTTTCCTCATAATTCATGAAAATGTTGAGCTTTACTAGAACCAGGACTGACCTCTGTCATACCCTCTTGATACGATCCTGCCATTTGGACCCCAAGTCATTGATTAATTGCTGGGGATGAGCAGATTTCCTACTATCTTCGCATGCCTTTTCTCTGGAGTTTACTCTTGAGTCTGTGGTCTTAGCTTGCATTATGTAAGATGGTGTCAAAAGCTCAGTCTAAAGTCCAGACGTCTCATTTCTTTTCCTCCTGTGCCCACAAGACTTGCTACCTCGCGGTGCAAGAGAATTAGACTGGTTTGACACGACTCGTTCTTGACAAATCCACTTCCTCTCCTTGTTGCCACCTAGATGCTCCCAGGCCCTTAGATTATCTATTAAAGTGTTTTTTCAGGAATATGGAAAAATACACATACTGAGAGGTGATTTGCTGTCTCTTACTCAGTCTTCTGACCCTACTTACGTTGCATGAGTTCTCTAAGAATTTTACTAAAGCCTGTGGGATGGCTTATGTCCACTCTTTAAATATCTTGGGATAAATGTCCTAATGCCCCACTGAACTGGAAACATTTACCTTATCTAAATGTTCTCTAATCTGATCTTCCCCGCTTGTAAACCGAGTTATTGCCCTTTGGCTGTATCGAATGTCTGGCCATGGCTGACCTTTCCAGTGAAGGCTGAAATAGAAAAGGCACTAAACGTTTCAGTTTTCTGGAACTCATCTGGCAGAAATTTGTTCTCTTCATTTAGCAGGGAACCACTGTTTTCCCTTGAAGTCCTTTTCACTGCAAATGTGCTTACAGAAAGCTTTTTGCTTCCTCTGCTAATTTCCTCTCTTTTTGTACCTTCTCCTTTCTGCGTTTCCCCCCCCTCTCACATTTATGCCATTCATTCCCACTTGTCTTCAGTAGTTCAGTGTGGTTTTCACTTCCTGTACATTTTATTTAGCTCCAGGTCATTGAAGAGCTCATGGTTTAGCCAAATTGTTTTCTGATTACACTTCCTATCCTTCCTTCATGTTGGCATGGCTTCTGATTGTACCCTCACTGTCATTTCTTTAAAGAATTGCCAACTCTTCTGGACTCCTTTGTCACTTCAACTGTTTACGCAGTGTTCTCCCCCACCAATTTCCAGCGTTTATTGAAGTTTGTCCTCTTGAAGTACATTGCTTTTATTTTTCTCTTCTCCCTCCTTCCTTTGCTAAAGATAGCAAATTAAGTCATTTTATGGTGATTATAATGTGAGATTCCCTATCCATTAACTGGGATAACATCCACTTTTTCTCAGTAGATTATAAACCCGAGGAAGAATTCGTTTATTTTTAATTTTTTTGCAAAATAAAAGGTAATGCAAGAGTATTCCAGTATCAGCCAGCTCCTCTAAAGATGCTGCCCTGTGTACTCCTCTGCCCTGTGGTGTAGTCTTCCCTAGGAACCAGGAGTACCTTTCCCTTCTTACAGTACCATACCTTACACAGATAGCACTGATAGCTCTCTGCTCTCCCTTTCTGCTGTGATATCTCGTGTCTCCTTTGCTGTCAGCTTCCTAACTGGCTGCTGTTGAGCAGGCTGAAGTGCACAGGCTGTTGTACTGGCACATACAACCAAACAGCACAGTAAGTACTGCCAGTGACAGCAGAAATAGTCATAGTTATATTATGGGGCGTGATGCCAAATTAGAACAAGCCCAAAGCACACGGCGAAGTCTGTGTGGATTTCCCATTCATTTGTGCTCTAGTTAGTGTGCAAAGGACAGCTAGCACCTCAGCATGGTGTTCTGCTTTAAAAGCTGAGTAGAACTGGAGTGTTTTCTGCAGAAATGTTTACAGTATGGGTTTATAAAAGAAAACTGTCTGTTCCCCGCTCCACTCCTCCTCTCTTGACCACTTCCACTTTCTTTTTCGCTTCTCTCCATTTTGGACTGTTGGGAGCTGTGCTGATGCTGCTGAGAGAGAATGTTAGCACTTCTGAGAGTGTTATAACTGCTCAAGGTGAAGGACATTTATGGTGAGTGGGAAGATTCGCTTGGACAGACTGTGAGAATTCTGAACCTTGAAGATTAATGAGGATCGAGACTGAAGTCAGATGAGTGCTGTGATTTGAGAGAGAAGCTACAATGAAGATGATAATAAAGGTGCTTGGGATATTTTCTATCTCAGTAGAATGCAAGAGTGTGACAAAACTCCCTTTGTCTGTGCCTATATCTCGTGTGTGGGGGGAGTGAATGAAAATTTCTTGAGGCCTTTCTTCAAACAGACAGTTGTTCCATTGCCTGCAGACCTGTCAGGGGGTTTGTTAAACCCTCCCTTTGGGTCTGATGCTTTAGATAGGAGCTCTTGGTTGAAATATGGTCAGGGTCTCTGGCCCACAACATTTGCGGTGACCCAGGTGGGATGCATGGGGATCCAGATAAGGGTCCACAAGGCACTAACACCACTGCTATGCCACTGCATGTGAATATTCAGGAAATCACATGGAGCCTACAGATAATCCAGAGGCCAGACACATTATGTTGTCCCTGCTTTTCAGGAAGGGGCTAGCACTGCTACATCTACAGGAACTTGAAGTATTTCCAGACATAGGTATGTGATTGCAACCCTTCAGTTAACTCCAACTGGAAAGATCAATAAATGTAGGTCACTTGGTCATCCTCTCTGCATTCAGCTAAGTGTTGTCTGGCAGTGGAGAAGAGTTAGGAATTATCTCTTTTGAAGTAGTTCTGTGTGAGGTTCTTCCCTTGCACTAAAGCGTACGCAAGGCAGAAGTGGTTAGTAGTTAACTCTGGCCACAATCACCATGTCTGAGTGTTTGTGCAGTGACAAAGCAGGGTCATGATGCCGGTCAAAGAAAATGCTCAGGGTTGGATGTGCAATCCTGTACTCATTTCCTTGTTTGACTGAGTGCTGCTGGCACTGTAGCATAAACGGCAGCTGCTGAACCCAGCTCAATGTGGCCAATTTGCAGCTAACTAGAATTTGCTGGAAATTGTCTGATAAGCTTGTCACCTAAGGCCATGCTGGATGGGGCTCTGAGCAACCTGGTCTAGTGAGAGGTGACCCTGCCCATGCTAAGGGTGGGTGGAACTAGGTGATCTTTAAGGTCCCTTCCAATGTAACCCATTCTATAATTCTATGAAATATAAAATTCTTAATGCTCATTTATTAGGGATAGGTGTTTTTTATTAAAAAAATAGTATATTCCCCAGAAAAATCAGCTCAGTAAATATTCTACTGAGGTGTAGGTGATTTAGGCAGAGATACTCTGAATGGTGTGTTTCTGCCTTTCCACTTACACTGCTTCCAGTTGTGTGAGACACAACATATTAGGTTGAGGATTTTAACCTGGGTTGTCCTTATTCATGGTTGTACTAGAGGCCCTGGATTATAGAGGCAGTTTACTATGGAAATGCTGTTTCCTGTTTGCTGTCTTTTTATCGTCCGTGTGCTGGACCACTCTGCTGAATTATGAGAAGGGAATGAGTCAATGCAAAGTCAGAAAAGGGATTAATTACTGCAAATTTGTTCTCACAGTTATTAATTTAATAAATTCTTACACTTCCAACAATGAAGACTGAACACAACTCACCCAGCAGTGTTTTATAATGAGCAAAAATGGTGTTAAAATTGTTGTTTCTGCTCAGAGCATTGCCTGAGCATGGCTCCTCTGGATTTCTCTGTAGTAGTCTTAAAAGGTCTTCAGCTCACCTGAAATAAAAGTAGGGAGAGAGAGAGACAAAGAGAATTGAAACCACTAATGTTTCTGCAGGAGAGGAAAACTAATTCCTGCCATGCTCTACAACCAACCTCTTGAGAAATGCAGAGAAGAATTGACACTTGTAAACAGAGAACAATGGAAACCAACCCAGGCTTTTATCATCTGAAGGCAGAACTGTCTCAGATGCCAGGATTAGGAGATTTCTATTTCAGAAGCTGCAGGAACATTAGTCTGTGGATTAGAGCTAAAATACTTTGTGGAATAGAGAGCCAGCCTTGAATAGCTTTTCATTGCCTTGCTCCAGAAGATGTCTTGAGTATTGCACAAAACACAATGTGACTCCAATACAAATGTTTTCTATTTAGCAACTGCTACTGAGGGATCATAAAGAAAAAACACTGCCGCACTCCTGGCAGTGTCTGATTCAAATTTATGATGTAATTCATTCATTAAATACAATCGGAGGTATTTTGTGCAGCTACTGTGTGTCAGAAAATGAAATGGTAACTCCTCTTGACAGCATATGCTATCAAGAATGCATTTCCCCTCCATAATTACTGTAAGCAATGGGGGAGCAACATAACGAGTGTGATTTGCCAACGATGACTCTCGGAATAAATCTTGAGCATGTAAATTCTAATCTGGTCACACACCTGTTCGTATTGTATCATCTGGGCTGGATCATGTCCTTTCTGAAACCCCCCAGCGCTGAGGCTTCTTTCTTGTATAGGTGACTCCACGATGACTCCAATGATTTTCACCTTGTAGATGACTTTGAAAGTTTAACACTGGCAAACTATTGGCTGCCGTCTTGCCCAGCACTCTGGATGAAAGTGTAAGCTGTCACACGCTGCAAAGTGGAACACAGTCTGCTATTCCAGTGCTGGCCACAGCAGAGAGATCTCTGAGATGATTTCTGAGTTACAGCCTACGATTACCTCCTGATATAAAGGGGGCAAACTCAAATCAACATCATCTGCATAGGTAACTCCTGTGTCGCTCCCTGCTAAGTGGTCTTTCAGGCTTGGAGAACAAACCTCATGAGAAGCAGCTGAGGGAACTGGTGCTATTTAGTCTGAAGAAAAGGAGGCTGAGGGGACAGCAATAATAATAAGGTGTCTGCAACTGCCTGAAAGGAGGGTACAGAGAGGTGGATGAGTACCTAAAGGAAACAGCACTGGGGTCACTAGGTCACACATTAGGAAGAACATCTCTATTGAAGGAGTCATCAGGCTTGGAACAGCGAGGGCGTTGAATCATCATTTCTTAAATGTCTAAAAGTCAAGTAGATATGGAGCTTAGGGACAGGGTTTAGAGGTGGGCTTGGAAGGGTAGATTCATGGTTGAACTCAGTGATCTTAAAGGTCTTTCCCATGAGTCTATGATTCATATCACTCCTTTCACAATGTGAGGTGCTTTTACCCAAGTCCCTGGTACTCAGCATTTGTAGTGTTTGTTGAGCTGGTTGTTGACTTTTTTAATCTTAGCAGATGCTTTAAGATGCAGGGGTTTTTCTCTGTTTCTGATGTGCAATGATCTTCTGAGCTGGATCTGCAACAAAACATCACATCCAAGCCTCTGAGTCTGAACAATGAATAATTTGAAATTGAGGACTGAATTTGAACGGAGTTGCAATACAGATCCACTTCTCGGTCCTGGGCTCCAATTGCGGTCAAATGTCACAGGGAGAGTTTTCCACATCACAGTAGAGTTAAAAAAAGATACTCCTTGAAAAGGAAAGATAATGAATTCTTTCACAAAAAACCCCAATCTTCATATGCCCTTAGATTTATACAGATCATCTCTAGAAATTTTGTGTCTCTCTTCTTTTTTACTCAACAGTTTTTAACATACTTTCATTACTGACAGCTCCAAATGCTCCACAGATGTCACTGGCTCCAGCAATAGCCACACAAGGATAATATTCCCTCTTTTCCCCTTTGTAAAGCTGACATTGCTCTAACCACTGTGAGGGGCTGAGGAAAGCCTCTGCCTCACTTAAATACAGCCATCTCACCATGGCAGCTGTATTATATCACTGTATTATTAGCTCCACAGAAACCACTGAGAAGACATAAATTTGCTATATGAATATCAAATGGGCTCTAGCTGGAGCACATGGTTATGCAGCGTAAATGGCTTGTATTTACAGATGCGTCTCATGCAATTATACATGTCGGGCTGGTGAAATGTGGCTGACACCGGGAGCCTCCATGACGTAATCAAGATAAGGTCAGTAGACATGCGTGCAGTTTATATGCCACCCGAGGCCTCCTACGCAAGTGCAGACAGGTGGGAGTTATTTTTATTATGGTTTTGATCAGCTTTAGACGGAGTGAACATGGTAGATTTTAAATAACTGGGTGATCTATGTGCTCTGAGCTCGACGGGGATTATTGCTAGTCATTTCAGTGCAACCGCCAAGTAAATGAGTGGATACTCTGGGGCAGGATCTGTCTAAGTTAATGTGTGTCTTGAGAATAGAAGCATCTACAGCTAAGCAGCACACCTCACTCTCCTGTTGTAGGCAGAGGAGAGTCAGTCAGTGAGTGCAGTAGTTGCACTCATTTTAGCCACATGTGGCTGTGGCTGTTAGTATGAAGTATTTCTCCAAGCACTGTTGGCTTTGTTGTTCACGTCTCCGTTGGCTACAACTCACACCCCGGCAGCTATCTCAGATACAGATATTTACACAGTAGGGACATTGAGATATATATGGCAGGGCTTGTACAAGCACAGCTGAATCTAGGCTAAGGTTAGGATGGGAGACCCCCTGGGAACATTGGGTGCTGAAGGCTTATCCTGCTCTGGCAGGGGGCTTAGATGATCTTTTCAGGTGCCTTCTAACCTGTAACATTGTGTGATTCCGTGAAGGTCAGTTTTGTTCCTTGGATAGGACTTAATCCATCCTACTATGAGTTCTGGGTGGGGTTGGGCTACTTCTCTGAGCTCACTAAGAGATCTAAGAAGTTTTGAAAAGAAAAAAGCTTCATAAGGGCAGAGGAAACCAGGGGTATAAGAACAAATGGTATTCAGATGAAGTATGGTCATAGGGTCCATTTCATGAGCTTTGGCAGCAACAGTGCCTGGTTTTGGCACTGCCATTTCTCATGACTGTGTGTGCATGGATTACTGACCCTTAGTTTGCCCTTCCGAAGGAAGTAACCATCACTTTGATGGTAAGAACAGAATAGGAATGTCCAGATACTACCTGACCCCTCACTGCATGCTACTACCAGACCTGCTGCTGATGGCTGGCTGTTAATTACAGCTCCCCAAGGGTTTTGAGGTCAAAAATGGCAATGCTGCTGGAAACTGCTTTTGTGGGTTTGGGTTCTGGGATCCTTTCTATAACCTCCTAGACTGGCTGTTGTCAGTTGATACCATGGCAGAGGGAAAGGATCCCTTTTAAAGAGCAGAGTCAGCTCCAGATTCCCTTCTTTTTGTTGACTAATCAGTGCCAAACCACAGAGTATGCATGAAATTGAGATCCTTGCTTAACTCGCTGCCTAATCGTGGGCGCAGGGAAAATATCCTGTATACAGACTTGGTGAGAAACTAGAGGAGGATTTTGGTGGTTTTCCTGTGGGTCTGTAACACAGGTGTGTTTTCACGGTATATATTAGTGGGTTAAGCAACTCTTGTCAGAGGCCTGGGCTAAACAAGGAGTAAGGAACCTACTTATTAACCAATGCTTACAGTGACACAAATGGGAGACAGGAAAGGTAAAGTATGCATAAACAAACATCATTTCAGCAGTGGTTTCAGAGTGCTACGCATCTGGGTTATGGAGGCAGGTTCATATCAGGTTGCACAGGGAAGATACACTTAAATGCGATAGAGAAAAGGCTGACTGCTTGTCTTAGAGCTCGGTGAGATCCAAGAGACAGTGCCCATTATTTCTCACAAACTACCAATGTTTTGCTGGGGTAGCACAAGTCAGCTACACCCAACTTCATCACTGAGCTGTTCTTCCCCTCAGAGCACAAGTTTGTGTTTTCATCTAGCTTTTGGAGCTGTGGTTCTTTAGTGAAACACATGGAAAACTCCAGAAAAGAACCTGGTTCTGCCACCTCTGCCTGCTCTGCAAGGTGGTTGGGTCAGCATGCCTGAAAGTTATGTTACAGTGGGCTTATCACATCACAGAGACACAGAACGATTGGTAAGGATTACATCTCTTGTCTCTGATCTTTGCCAGAGTTGATCTTCTTGCCATACTGTAGACTAACTGCAGCACTGGTGGCTCATCTGGGGTATTTATTGCCATGAGATAGATGCTAGCTCCCTGCAGGGAAATGTCTGAGTACCACTTTGACTGTCAGACTAAGCTGACATCCATACAGATACCTGCTCTCCTTTCTCTGAAAGAGATTTTCTCTAAGCACAGATAAGGCTGTAATTGAGTCCTCATGCTCCTGTCTACAAAAGCTGCCCTAATTTTGGATATGAGCCTCAGACAGCAGCCTCCAAGGAGACTGCCAGACCCTAAGCCCAAACCATCAGATGGTAGCTGTGTTCAGTAGTTGGGCTGGAATTTGAACCTGAAATCTAGGAGAGTCTTTGTACCAGTAGCACTCAGTGTTGTTCACACTCACTTACACCGAGGAGGAGATGAATGTTCATCCATCAGAGAATCAATCTCTCTGCTCCTGTTCACTCTTCTGGATTTTTTCTCCTGTTAGCATCACTTCCTTGCTTAGAAAAATGAAGATGTGTGAAGCAGGTTTCTCAGTGGATGGATTATCTGGTTATTAATGATGTGGAGCACTTCAGGACCCTTAGGACCTCTGCGTTGTTGCTTTCATAAACATCTTTCAAAATGATGAGGCCACTGGCACCCTTTCTGTGCTGTCATGGTACAATGATCTTAAAGTAGCGTGGTGTGCTTTATTTATTAGCCAGCCCATTAATCACACAGGTATCAGTTTGCTCCATGGAAATTTTTAATTAGTGATATTTAGGGTTGAGAGAAAGTGCTTCTGTGACAGACAATGAGAGCAATCAGAACAGGAGTCAGGCTATCTTTGTGACTCTGTGATTAATACAGGATTTAAATAAAATATTCATGAAAGGAAATTGAAGTTATAGCCAAATCCAAACGTTAAACCTCCTTTAAAACTCAAATCTATATTCTTTGGAGATTCATTTTTCTTTTCAGTCATTACTGGAGAATGACTCTTATGAATATGAGAGAAAGGGGAATTTGTTCCCTAATGTAATAATTTAGAAAAAGATTTAAATGCGTCTGATGCTTTTAATGTGGTTTTTGTTGAACCACAATTTAGTGCCATTGACAAAATCCATATCCCTGTTGCAAATGGCTCCGAAGTAACTGGGACAGGTATAAAGGAAAGGCTGGGGTGGAACTTGGGACATCCCCGACAGCACAGTGACAGTATTGTATTAGAAACAGTGTGATCAGCAGGAGCAGGGAAGTGATCATCCCCCTATATTCAGCACTGGTGAGGACCCGGCTTGAGTCCAGTTTGGGCACCTCAATACAGGAGAGACCTCGAGATGCTGGAGTGAGTGCAGAGGAGAGTAACAAAGCTGGTGAAGGGCCTGGAGAATAAATCTTATGAGGAGTGATTGAAATTGCTGGGTGTCTTTCTTCAGTTTGAAGAAGAGGAGGCTGAGAGGAGACCTCATCACTCTAATTGAAAGGACACCATAGAGGAGTTGTTGCTGGTCTCTTCTCATGAGAAATTAGTGATGGAACAAGACGGAATGGGTTCAAACTACAACAGGGGAGGGTTAGAGTGGACATTAGGAACAACTTTTTTCACAAAAGGAGTGGTCAGGCACTAGAACAGGTTGCCCAGGAAGGGGGTTGAGTGACCATCCCTGGATGTGTTTAAGGATCGTTTAGATGTGGTGTTGAGGGATATGGTTTAAGGGTGGAATTTGTGGACTAGGGTTAATGGTTGGACCTGATGATTCCATGGGTCTTTTCCAACCAGATTGATTCTATGATTCTGTGATACGCATGACACAGATCATAAAGATCATGTGGAGGGCAGCTGCATCCTTCTGGCTGTGTTGGATTGGTGGTTGCTAACATTTAGAGCCTGCATTGTCACGTGAAGAATGAATGGTAGTGGCTGTGCAAACATCCCCCTTGTTAGAGAATTAATCAGTGGTACTTTGTTTGATATAGCACCTCTGTGCTGTGCTTACAGGCACTGCCTGAAATAGCCCTGTAAAATGGATTGTTAAAGAAGGGAATTGGGGGGTGGGAGTGGGGGAGGCCAAGCAGTCTATAGCAAAGCATTGGATTCAGTCTGCCTGCACAAATGGCAAGAGAAAACATTAATTTTTCCTACTTGCACAGAGCAATGTTTATAGTCTGGATTGTCCACATTTAACAATTTAAACTCGTAGTTGCTGAGCTTCCTCAGCTCCATTTCTCTGTTTTACTTGTGCTCTTTGTCTTTGGTTAGGAAAAATAGATTTTGATATCACCTTTCTGTGCCTTTTGTTCCCAAATAATATCTGTTCTATTTTAGACTGAAGGGGAAGCAGAAAGACACCCCCACCCCCATGGTTTCTCTGCCACTTAGAGAAGCTGGAGCCACTAAGAGGTAAATGGCCCATTTGAGTGGACAAAGGGCAGGAGCCATGGAGGCAGCTCAGAGATGAGAATGAGGTTTGGAGAGGACATTTGACTGGTTTAAGGGGGAGGATGTGGGAGGTGTCCCTCTTTGCCCTACACCCCAATAAAAGATGCTGCTTGGGAGTGAGCAGCACCTCTTTCTCTTGGCTCTTCCCCTTTTCCTTTTCTGGAACCCTGCTAAATGCGGGAAGCTGGGATTGGGGGGCCTGTCCCATCCAACTCACCAGGGCTGGTATGGACCACCCTCAGCTGGGCCCAGTGGAAGGCAGACAGGGCATAGCGGCAGGACACCCCATCCTCTGGCTGCTGCCAGAGTGGACAGTTCCATGCCATGCTGGAGCCAGCGGCTTTGAGCCCTTCCCCTGCCTGCATGCCGAAGTGGGTGGGTGCAGAGAGAAACCACGAATGCTGATACCTTACCACACTGAACGGAGCAGAGCTGCACGGATCATCGCAAGCCTGGAGACACTGGAGTGCTGAGCTAACAGAGAGAGCAATAGCTCCAAAAGCTTGAGACACTGAAGGATGGGGGAGTTCCCTGCTGGTTTGCTGCCGCAGTTGCCATTGTGTGCTCAACAAGTGCCTGGATCATGCAGCTGTTGCCATCCTGATTTACAGAAGAGCAGGAAGAGAAGCCTTTGTCACAGCTTGCCACTGTGAAAGACACTGGGACTGCTCGAGTTAGCAGGAGCATGGAGTCTGGAAGAGTGTTTGCTGTTCCAGCTTGGCAGAACTGTCCACGCAAGAAAGTTGATTTGTAACTCTTAAACTTTTGGCAGACTGTCAGGAAATTGGGGTTTGAAGAGTCCTAAGGGGGGGTGCCCCCTTGTTGCTGCTGCTGCTGTACTGTGCTCTGTGTGTCCCTCTGCCCCGGGGACCCGACCTGAAGCCAAAGACCACTACAGAATGCTTTGCCCCTTTCTTTGTCTCAGACTGTGTGTAATGGCACTGTGATGGAGTTTCTGTTTTGTTTGTGTCACCTGCTTTTTGTGCATAGAGAGAGATTCAATAAACCCTCTTGTTTCACCAAGCCTGATAGATTCTAACACAGACCCCTTGAGACCTAGCAGCCTTTCCATTTTTGGAATGTTCCTAACCTGGGACACTCTTGTATGTTGCAGATGTATTCAGGGAGAACTCTAAACACAGGGTATGCCAAAGACCTGTTGCTATTTGACGCTACACACTTCAGAGGCCCAACTGGGGCAGTTCTGGGTCCCTGCTATGGGAAGGAAAGCTGTAAGCTGGTCTCTCAACTTACTGAGTTTCTTGGCAAGAAAGAAGCATGGGTTAGGTTGTGTCTAACACAAGTCAACTTCCTCCAGCCTAGAGACTGAGAGTCTCCAAAGCTGTCATGAATAGGTATGTGACAGGAGGAAGCAACAGCCAAGAAAGCACCAGTAGGTACCTGCCTACATTGGCACTGGGACCTTGGAAAAGGGCAGGTTCATGTGTCCTTTCTTCTGGCTTGCAGAGAAACAAGGAAGGCTGCTACTGTCTATTCTCACCAGTTCTGTTGCATGGTAGTGGTCTTGTTGGGGAACAGTGGTCCATACACTTGCCAGCTTCCTCAGCTTTGAAAGAACCTGCATAAGAATTATGAATGAGAAGAAATCTGGCAGGGATTTTTCTGTGTTCTCATCAGAATGAGTCATCTATGCTCATGGAGGCTTACCAGTTGCTAAAGTCCCTTCCAGTAGAGGCAAAGAAGCAACCCAGGGCTTCAGCAAGTCCACAGCTGGTTCTTTTGTGTTGAAACCCAAGTATTTTGTGTGCACTCTACTTTACCTTGCATACCAGTGGGAAAAACCCCCTTCCCTTAACCACTGAGAACTTCTTTCTGTTTTTCTTTGTCTGCAGACAAGCAAGGTCCCTCTTTAGAGCTAAGAGCATTCAACCTCCTGTTTGCCTCCTATATGCACACACATAAAGACACAAATGTATTTGGTATTATTATTGCTCACATGATTATTGTTGCTCGTGAGATCAATGGTTTGTAGGATTAAAAGCAGATGTTCACGTATCCCAGGAGTACAATTTTAGATGCCTCCCGATTTCAGCAGGCATCATTTTTTCAATTACAGCTTCATTACTTTTCTTTGTGAATATAACGGCTACCAATAAAATGATAGACAGGCTTTCTTAATTAAAAGAAACTATGAGATTCCGAATCCTTTGCTTGACAGCAGGAGTCAGGGTTGATGTGCTGTTGACTTTGGTCCCATTGCCTTTGAATGGTAGGAACATGGATTCTCATCTAAGAACTTAGACAGAAGTCCTTATGTGACCAAGCAAATCCAGGTAACACTGCCTTTTTCCAAGCCTTTGTGGGCTATTTCTAATTCTCATAGTTCTCTTGGCGAAACAAGACTAGCATGTGGATTTGCTATTTAAAATCCCTTCACTAATGCCATTTTTTTATGGAATAAGATGTTAAATTTGGTAACACGCCCATCTGAAATGTCATGTCTGTCACTGCAGAATTGTGATTAATGCTAAGGCTTATTAGCCTAAGTTGCCTCAGAATTTGAATAAGAGTAAAGCAATTCATGCAAACGATGGCTCCAGTAGCTTTAAAAATGAATGTTCCAGCTTAACCAGAAGAAAAATCCGTCACTCCTCATTATGCAGCTTAATCTTTGCCCACTGCTACTAATGAGCTCTTGTTATCAAATATGTTAAATTATTGATTTTTTTCATGATTCACAGACAAACTAGGGAGTTGAGAAGAAGACATTATTGGAAGAGAAGTAAGACCCAAACCAGCATAACAGCCCTGAGAGTGCTATGAAATTGCCGATGGATCATTTTTCTCCTAAAGAACAACTCCCCACTCCCACATCGTATGATAGGTGCAATTCACAAATCTCTTTCTCCTTTATTGGGGTTTCGTGGGCTGGACTTGGTGGTCTTAGAGGTCTTGTTCAGCCTCAGTAACTCCGTGATTCTGTGAGTGTGCCACACGGAAACCTTTTCTCCTGCTCTAATTTCTCACAGGCCATCTCTTCAGGCCCTGTTGTGCAGGTGTAGGGTTGTATTTGAAATTCCTGCATCCATTCCTCGCTGCACAGTGACCTGCTTTACTGAGCTCCTTTTCTTTAGTCCTGGACTGCCAGTGCTGTGTAAACTGTTTACTTTTCTGGTGCAGCATTGGCTCAGCGTTTTGGCTCCAACAAACTGTTCCAAATTGACTTTTGGCCAACAAATGCAATACACTTGTCTCACATGGAATTTGATGCCTACATGTGTTTTCCTTTGTTTGCTGTTTCAGGCAGCTCTTTTAACTCTGTTATCACCTGGTCTCACCTTGCCTCTGTTGTGACTCTAGAATTGTCACCCAGGCCTGAACACTGCTTCCAGCTCCTGTATTATTTCTTTCATTTCACTGTATAACTTTCAGTTCTCAGAAGGCTCATTTAACCCTCTACTGCTTGCAGTCAGACAGAAGATGCTGCCATCAGGCAAGAATGAACACCTACTGTGCCGATGAGATGGGAAAAGAAGCAGAGGAATTAGAATTTCCACTACGTTTTGCTGACAAAAATAGCATGTATGTGATGCTTTACACATTTGCATTCCAAGATGCATGGAGCCTTGTGTGAGGTTATGCTGGAAATGCGTTGAGCAGGAATATCTTTGGCATAACACCTACTGTCTGTGGGCAGAGAAAAGAGAAAGAAGAGGATAAGGACATAAAATCATATTTCTCTCACTAAATGTCATCTGTTTAGGAATGACAGTCACTGAAGAGTGTTGGGGCATCAGCCAGTGCACCCCGTTTGCCTTATACACCTACCCTGCACAGGGGAGACCAGAGGGTGTTCCTCACTCTCATCTGTGTACTAAAGGAAATGTCTATACTTACATTTGACTGGCCCATGAGCTTTTAAATTCCTCATAAAACAGTGACTTTTTAAACTGGCTTCAGTGAATTGGGAAAAGTCCTGCCTGAAAGTGCTCTATTTGAAATTGCATGCCAAGTCCCCATCCCAGCTAAGAGTGCAGCACATATCCCCTGTTGTAGTGCAAGGCATGGTCCATCCTGCCTCTGTTGACCTGAAGTGTTTGCACATACCCATCCACGACAGCCAAACATCCCTGTCACAAAAACCTGCTAGCCTTTCCACTTCCCACCATGGCCAGGAATGCCTACAGAACAGCCCATACCCCTATTCCATGTTCTAATCTCTCTTGAACCCACAGTCACCCTTTTGTATTAACACGTCACATTATTTTGACTGTCCTGGTTTGCTTCTCAGCCAGATTAAGCCTAAAAAACACAGAAAGACCCTTGAAATACAAACATCTTAGAGTGTTAAACAAGTCTTAATTCTGTTCAGGAGAGAAGGACTGCAAGGGTCTTATTATGGCTATTGTGTTTATTATTGTTATTGTATGCTGGTTGCTCATCTATCCTGCTGGAGCATGAAGCATGTTGTGCACCGCGTGTGCTGGTAGATATCTCAGTGCTTCATCTTCACACAGTAGAATATAACTGGGTCACTCGAGGACAGCGTGTGGGTGGTTCCTGACAGTTTTCATAAACAAATCAAAATACCTCTGCTCTCCCCAGTGCCTGGTTAGCAGAGTGCTTTCCAAGTTCTCCATGCTGGAAGTGTGCAAAGTTACATCCTCTCTCGGTGAAGAAGCAGGGGTATGTGTAAGTTTGATGTATTTCATCTGACTTCTCACTTCCTAATGGTCTAACTCTAAAAATTCCCTCACTCCTACTGTAACACTGTGCAAGGAAGTGCAAAATAAAGAGAACTTCTATCTTGAGAAGATAACAGATAATCCATGAGCCCACAGATGACAGAGATGTTTACAGCCTGCTTCTGCCTACACCCCTTTTTGAAGCCTTGATATTTAAATCACATCCATTTAGTCTCCCTGCTGCATCGATGGAGTAGGTGTTAGCAGGCCTGCTGGAGATTGACTGGTGATACAAAGGTTCAGGTCAGAAGACAGGAGTGTAATTTTCTCCCCTTTCACACAAGTGCTGGGTTTGGCGCCTGGTGAGTTTGCCAGAGGCTGCTGCTACTTTACCTCATCCAAGGCCACACAAGGCATCACCTTTTGAGAGACTTTTTTGCCCAGATGTGTTTTAGCAGGAGTATTGGTGTCATCTTCCAGACCTTCCTGCATGTATAAAGGGTATTTACTTATATACTTCCTACTTTTTTACTCTTATGCTGGCTTCTCTAGGCAGTCTGGCGAGAGGCACATTTCACCACTGTCATTGTTTTTCAGTAGCAGGAACTCCTTCACTACTTCAGCAGCATTCATGTAGGATGGCTTCACAACACCTTTACCAGAGCACATACCAACACCTGAAGCTACACAATACAGCAGTATCATTGCTGTCAGTGCTGCTAAAGAATAAATTAACTTGCTGCTTGTGTAATTTGACAGCATCTTGTTGCCTGTACGATTGGAGTCAGTAACAGAAAATCAACGGCAGAAGAGGCATCTTGTGAATTTTTTCTCATTACTTGACAAGGATGTTTTTAAAGAGCACAAAGACACTAAGGGTAACACTTAAATCCATATTCTGCATTTCAAAACCTTGCTAGATGTGGCTTCAGGAGCAGTGGCAGAAGTACATGTGATAATTCTTTTCCCAGAGGCACCGTGAGCATTTGAGCCTGATGTATTCACAGATGTAAGACGTGACCCATGCTCATGAGTTAGTCAAGTGAGAGCATCACAACTGCTCTTGAGCCTCCGGTTTTCCCACACTGTAGTAGTGTAGTATCAGAAATCTTGTTTCTTCTCTACCACCCTGCATCTCCAGTTCAGAAACCAACTGATCCAACAGTACTCCACCTTAGCGGGCCCACTAGCCATTTCTGGGCTCCTGCAGCATCAGTGTATGGGACTGTAGCACCTAACTGGGTGGGTTTTGGTCACTCTGAGGACAAGGGAATACAAAAAATGTCTGATTTTCTACCTCTACTTCTGAGAGCTCTTGTTGGGAGAGTAACATCATTGGATACCATAGGACACTTTGCCTAAGCTCTCAGTCATGTCAGAGCGAAGCAGAGCAGCCCTATGATTTCCTGAACTCTATCCAGTTCTGCCTTGAGGAGTTCCTAAGAGAAAGTTTACCTCTCTTGGCCGTCACAGCTTTTCTCACTCAGGGCGATGACTGTGCGTACAGCTGAAAAGGCGAGTGACATTTCAAACAGCTTTGAAGGCAGGGAAGGAAAAGTGCCACTGAACCCAGTGTTCTTAGGGGCCAGCAGGGTAGGTTCATTGAGGAGGCTGGAGACAAGGAGAACCACGCACCCCCTGTATCTTTTCACATCGACTTCAGTGGCAGTTTTTTTGTTCAAAACCTTCAGGATTTGAACCCTGTTTAACACCTCCCTGTTGAGCAATTCTTTAGCTAAACAGTCAATGCCTAGTCAACAAATTGTGCCCGTGATTTGCAGTAGGATAACACTGCAGATAAGACACACCTACTGGGTGCTTTCAAGTTATAATACTGTGTTAGTCATTGCTTTTATGTATGTTTATACACAATATCTGCCTGGAGGTATGCATTGATTTCCAGCCATGAAGAACATATTTAAAATTGGCTGAGTGCTTAACCTTTGTTCACAGAAAATATCTTTCTTATATTATTTTTTCCTGCCATTAAGAATTATTAGCTCAGAAGAGTTTGCTGTGGCTACAATCACCATCATAGTTATTGACTTAAACTGAAATACTTCTAGTGATTTTAATCCTTTTATAAAGTTGAGTTATACTAGTAATTTACCTTTTGTCTTTTAATAGGTGTATTCCCTTAACAGGTATCGATTCGAGCAGATTCAACTGTATTTCAGCTAAAGATTTTCTGGCAACTAAGGAGGAAAGTCTCATGTAGTGTTACTTTACTTTGTGTCTAGTAATTTTGTGAGTTTCTATAGTTAAAAATAGAAAAAAATTAATCAGGATCCAGACCGAGAGCCACACTGCAGGATTAAATGCTTAAATTCAGGATAACAATTCAGCAGTATGAGCTCCTGTATGAGCTGGCCTCTGAAGTAACTAAAATCAATCAGCACTTCCATTTCTTTCCCCTTATTTCCCCAGCTGCTGAAACATAAGTTCACTCACAGCATGATGGGCTAAACAGCTAAATGCCTGCTTTCTTCCCATACTCTGCTGCCCAGTCAGAGATGTGCAGAGTGAAACTCAAGACTCCTTCCCAGTTCCCGGACGTGAGAAACCCATAGGGGAGCTCCAACAACAGTCATCACCCACCTGCAGCATGAAGCCCAGCATGTGTGTCCCTTTGCTGAGAAACACAGTACGATGAAGGAGAAGGGATGCTGTTTTCTTCTGTCCTTTGCATATTGTCCTCTTTGGAAATCTGTCTGGTCTGTAGTAGATGGTATGAGTGTGAGCAGCTTGCCAGAGCTCAGATTGCCTGTATCAACTTGTTGGGTGAGTACATGGACAGGGCCGTTTTGCATACCTCTGCAATTCTTATTTCTATCTTTTCTATGAAGAAAGAAGATGCTATAGAAGAAGAACCCACTGGTGAAGAAGCCCTGAATCCTTATCTGTGATTCAACTGCTATGATAGAAGTTAGGTTTACTTGTTTTTTGGATTTAGGTTGGACTGGATGATCTTTAAAGTCTTTTCCAAACTCATCATTACTGTGAGACTGTGAAGTAGTATCAGTAAATGTGCAAACATGGAAGGCAGCTTCAAATCTCCCTCATTTGACCCAAAAGGACTGGTGCCTAGGAGCAGTTAAGGCCATACCTCTTTTACCTTACCATAGAATGATCTGGCTTGGGAGAGATTGTAAGTTCCATCACTCCTGCTATAAGCAGGGACACTTTCCACTAGATCAGGTTGCTCAAAGCCCCATCCAACCTGGCCTTGAAAATCTCCAGGGATGGGGCATCCCCACGGGGGTTGTGGAGTTGTCATCTCTGGAGAAGTTCAGGACCCATCTGGCTGTGTTCCTGTGTAACTTGGTTTAGGTGATCCTGCTGTGGCAGGGGGATTGGACTGGATGATCCTTCGAGGTCCCTTCCGATCCCTAAGGATTCTATGATTCTATGATCTGCAGCCTCTCTGGGCAGCACGTTATGGGACAGTCCTAGCTACCTGGATGATGCTTTGGCTCTTGGCAGTGTTTGAGTCTGCCGCTAAACCCAGGCTTTGTTCTCCAGGTTTTTTTGTGCCTATTCCTTCAAAAATGATTGTAAATTTCTTGATCAGTTATTTATCACTGCCCGTCTGGGAAGATTTTACAGACTCCAAAGGTACCCGTTTGGAATAGTCCTGTGGAATTTGTTTTACACCAAATAATTTTACTGCAGTAGCAGTACTCTGGAGACCTGCTCAGTGGAGTTTTCGATGGATTGTCAGACTGCCACCTGCGTTCGGTGGTGCTGGGATCAGAGACTTCATCTGGGACACTCAGACAGCTAAGTGAAGCTGACTGCTTGAATCCCCATATTGCCAGGCCAAGCTTTCTCTGCAGTCAGACGTGAAGTCACTCGTAGTGGTTGGAAAGGAACATGATTTTTCCTGATTTCATGTCCTGAGCTTTGTCTTTTCCTTTTCCTCTTCATGTTCCCCAGGGCTTTCCAGCTCTCAGGTGCAGCCTGTATCCAGTTCATTGTGCCACGAAGGGAGAGAAACATTTACAAATCGTTTTGCACCCAGGATAGAAAAAGGCAATCAATTATTTCCTTCCTCAAAACAATTCTGCCCATGCTCTGACATGGTTTGTTGATGTATGGCAGAGGCTGTGTGGCAGCATGAAGGAATTCTGTGATTCATGCCCCATGCCTGCACCTCAAGATTGATTCAAATGGCCATTATCTTGTTTCAGTATGTAGTGGTGGTAAACAAAAGGAAGACGTGCTATGTCTGAGAGCCTCCCATGTCAAAATACACATCAGTTTTGATTGATACCTACTGACTCATGGCCATATAGGAGAGACGTGAGATTTGTCAACTAGGATTACAGCGATGTAATTATTTACACTCCCAAAATGCTCAGAATGATAACGTGTTTATGTGAAGTATCATATTAATGGAACTACTAGAAAATCAATACCAGGATTGTGTCTGGATGCCATTTAATGTGTTTTCATGGTTATACATCATAGAAGGGGTCTCTTACAACTCTATTCTGCATCAAGTTCTTTGCAATAATTGCAATGACGCTGGCAATTACCCACAGCCCAATCCAGCGGGACTGTTGGACAATCCAGTGGGCTGGATTACTAGTCCCACCTCAGAAATCTATGTGACCCTGAGTTGTTCCTCATTTGCTCAAAGCAATAAATTACACTTTTTGTTGTGAACTGTAGATTTCTGTTGCAGCTTCTGGTGTCTCAACAGACCCATGCTAGGTGCCGTAAGATTGCTTGTCTCTGGGAGCACAAATACCTGGGTCTGGCAGCAATAAGATTGTTATAAATAATGAACAGACATTATAGAATCTGCTCTGCAGTTAGAACACTGTTATCAGCCTCTTCTGCATCCTTGTGTCATATCTTTCTGAGTTCCTGGTAAGAGAATTTGTTCACTAACCTCTAAACTCATCACCTCTAGCTGATGTTCTCATATTTGTCTGGCACACCGGATTGATTATTAAGATGCTAAGCAAAAGCAGGAGCACTCTATAGATCAACCTGAATAATAACAATAACAATTACAGCAATGACTGATGCTGAAGCATTTATTTGTGTTCCTTAGTCACACTAATGGGATTTTGATGCATAAATCTCTTCTCATGGTAACTAGATTATGTAATTTGGAATGCAAAAAGGCTGTTTCACTTCATATAGAGAAGAAGTAGACTTCCTTAGGTAGAACTGAGGTGGTGATACACGTCATGCTACACTAGAGATTTAATGGAAATACTCATGACTGTTATGGGGATTACAGATAAACATTATTTTGTATACAAACATCCCCTTGGGAATTGCAGTGATCCTGCCTACAGAAGCCAGGGCAGTGTGTTCATGAAGAAGCTGTTCAAGGTAAACAGTGTGGTTTCTATTCTTCACTGAGAATAAAAGACTGGCAGCATATAGTCAGGGAGAAAAATTGGGAGAATTTTTCCTGTTAATTTAATTGGCAGAAACAAACCAGCAATTTAAGCACAGATGTCACATCTTTGGGACATAGTCTCTTTGTTTTGTATCTGAAAGGCAGTGTGGCACCTCAGATGGCTGGTGCCCAGAGTTCATGAAACAGGAGTGAGATGTAGGCCACAGCAGTGAAAGTGTTGACCCAACAGTCAGTTAATTGCCATGACCAACTGTTGAATTCAAAGATAGTAATCATGTAAGTATGTATGCAAGGATGTTTGTGTTGGTGTGTTCTAGGCTCAAGTGGCTTCTGCTTAAGTGTTCACAGGGAACCATGAAAAACAAACAGAGATTGCCTGGTGTTTAGTAGAGTGCTTTAAAGAGAAGCAGCCTCTCTCCCAGGCTGGACTAGTTGGTTTATCTTTTTATATCTTGATATTTATACCAGAACCTTTTGTCTCTTCACCAGTGTTGAACACTTTTACATTTCGATGCTGTTTTGCAGCAGCCAAAAAATAAGCAGAGGCATCAAATTTGAATGAAAGCTGTGTGTGCAGTAGAGGACTCCTACGGTTGTGTAATATACAATTTTATTGTGGAATAGCACTCCAGAAGAATTACTGATGGGAAATCAGCCTGAGCAGATGAGCTCTGAAGATTGCATGGTTTTCAGGCTGAAACAAGTTCAGATTTGACCACAGATATGTAGAAAGCTTTTCAGAATGATACCCATAGCTTTTGGAAGGAATGTATGAGGCTGCAGTGCACTGTTCACTTCTGACTCCACTCTTCTTCACGCATTAGGAGGCTACTTCCAGAGTTTCTGTTTGCCAAATTAACTCCTAATGTATTTGTATTCTACATCCTTCCAAACAGTTACTCAGAGAAGCGTTCGTGTGTGCACATGCACACACACACTTGTAGGGCAAGATTTAAGTCGTTCTGTAAGGGCATTATTCACAGGATAGACTCATTGGATAGTTCCGGATCATTGAGTCCAACCATTAACCTAATTCTACCAAGCTCACTACTGAACAATGCCTTGAGCACCAGATCTGCACAACTTTAAATATGTCCAGGCATGGCAACTCCTCATTTTTAATCCACCATTCCTCAAAATAATTCCTAAATTACTCAAAGCAATGCCAGGAAGCTCTTCCTCCAGACTCCTGAAGTGACACCATGTTTGGTGTTGCTTTTCTTGCCAGGAGAAGTGGGTCTATTTGAAGAGCTCCAGCTCCCAGTGCCACATGCAAATGACTCCTCTTGAAATCCTGCCTGTTCCCAGAATGAGGTTAAAGTCATCAGGAATGTCATCACCTCTTTTAATCTCCGTTTCCAGTTGCTGACATGTTTTGTGGTGTAAGGAACAGCCCAGAAAAAGAAAGCTTTTCCTCCTCTTTTCTTTCCCTGAAAGAAATGTCATTCCTTACTCCAAAACAGGCCTTTATGCTGTTAAATACTGTCTTGCATGTCCCTTGTCATGAAGAATGTCCCTTACCACAGTCCCAGCATCTGCTGCACTCATCACATGGCAGTGCTGCGGGCAGATCTACGCGGTGGGTTGTGGGCAAAGGCAGACTTGTTGTGCCTGTGCTCTGAGTAGAGCAGCTGGAAGCTGGATGCACACAACTATCTCAGTGCTGACCCTGAGCTAGTTTGTTCTCCTGTGAGGTGGAGTTCACTCAGTAGAGCCCAGTCCTCTGATAACCAGATGTAACAGGCTCCTGTGTGGCTCGCAGTGTGGGCTACCTTTAGCATGTCTTGCGGGTAATACACAATTGCGGGTGTCTCCACAGCTTGCATGTTGCATAGTTGCTATCTTTCCATTAAGTACCACGGACCCGGAGCTGTGAAGTTATTTGTGATGAGGAAAGAAACTATTTCCTTCCAGTGTCTTCACGCTCTTTGATGGCAGCCTGCCTGTATAGCTTGTGCCACACTTGTGACTCAGCAGGTTGAGAGGAGGGCAAAACAGATGATAGAAAGTGCTTAGGAAAAGCTCCCTGCTTTTGAATTTCCTTTGTGTCAATGGAAAACAGCAGCCCAGGAGGTGGCATACCCCACCTTGCGTGCCTAACAGTGTGTAACTGTGTACAGTGAGATATACAACACCTTCAGAGAACTGCTCCTAATCACAGAGGAGGAGTGAGTGGTGCAAGCTTCTCTGTACTCTCTAGCTCACAGGACAGTACTTTGTGCCTATCCAGCCCACTGCAAGGTTGTCCCAGGATAGGGAAAATTCTGATAGAATAAAGGGGAACGAAAGAATCCTGTCTGCACAAGATTTACAGCTACGAGAATACACATCATCCCTTCCAGTCCGCTCATATCCTCTCAGAAATCACCCCACACTGTAAGTAGGCATTCCAGTCATCTATTTAGATTGGAAGGCATCTTGGTTTTCTTGGAAGGCGATCGCTTACAAAATCTCCATGCAGAATGGTGTTAAGAACCATGCCATGGGAATGATAAACACGATCGTGATCAACTCATTTGGAAAGCCCTGATGGGGGAAGGCTTATGGACCCCACAATCTGACACTTAGAATTAATGGCAGGAAAGGAAATTTTCTCCTCCAGAGAAGCATCGGTGTTACATACCTGCGGTCATTACTGTGTGCAGGACCTCAACAGCTAAAAGATTAGTCTCATCAAAAGCTCATTGAATGCAGTGAGAAATGTCCCAGCAGCTTCAGAGTTGAAATATTGACCAGATTTCTAGTCTGAAACAGTAGAAGAAATTAATGATCAGAGAAATGCTTGCAGCCTCTGAGCTGAAATCTAATGGAGGCCGATATTTTGATATGCAGTTTGTCCATTTTCATTTAGGACATCAATGACCAGAGTGCCTGTGCAACTTTCTCCTTAAAAATGAACCCAATGCCTTATGTCACTGGTCTGATACCAGTTTCCATCTCGATCTGATTTCTCTTTCCTGTTCATTATTTAATACACGCTGACAGACCCAGGAATGGCTAGTGATTTCCTGGAACTCAGCATAGTTTGGCTTCTGACCATCTGCTTTATGTGGTGTCTCCTGTTATAGTTGACTGCAGGAGAAGAGGTGTCAAGGCTTGGCTCTCTAGCTCTAAGGGCAAGTGGCCCAGGTTCCATGGAGCTTTCCCACCATCCCAGATAAGGTAAAAACTATGAATCCATATGGACCATGCTGTGTAGCATTTAGTCCAGAATATGGATGTGCTTGACTTACTAGTGTAGTCAGAGCCTCAGATGAGTGGAGGACTGCTGTTTCCACTGGAAATGGAATTTCACTGTGGTCTTAACCCATGTCCGTGGCCATGCCCACCACAGGGAACCGACAGCACCGTGACAGCATGTTTGTTTAGAATTATCTTAATTGATACTGAAACTATTCATTGCTTCCTGTTTATACAACCTCCAATAACATCGAAAGATCAAACACAAAACCCTAGCCTGGCACTTTTCAAAGGCTGTCAGATACTATAACAGAAATGACTGAGACGGATACGCTTGCAGCTCCCATGAAATGTAAATGCGTGTGTTACACGTCGCTCTGCCAGCCTCCGTGGAAAGCTATCCATGGGTGCTTTTGTTCTATGAAAACATGGATTTATTTTTGGTATCTCAAGCAGTAATCAAAATATAAATACAGATGTTTGCCCAAAATAGAAACTGAAAAGTGCTTTCATTCCCGGATCCTCCGTTTGGACTTGGAGCTTGGGATATCTTCTCTTAATGTCTGCCGTGGAGGTTTGAAGGGCTCATTGACTTGTTTCAGTGTCTACATGGTAAAGGCATCCATGTCTCATAAAAGCTTATTCAGTTAATTAATAGTGAATTTAATAGGATAAACAGAAATTAATAGGAGTCCTAGGGTTATGGGATGATAATTATGTATGCATTTGTGTTTCAGAAATGCTTGGTGACTTAGCGCTTCGTGAATTACGTGCATTTTGTGGTTTCCTATCAGAGCATTTGCCCTGTTTTTCCAGAGGGGCAGAGTTCAGGCTTTGGGCTCAGCAGACCACTCAGTTAGGTACCTTTCCATGTAGACAAGAGGTACATTAAAGCATGCTTGGTGTTTGAAAGAGTGAGAAAATGCCTGCGGGTGTGCAACTGCTGCAACTACGCTGCCTCTATAACCTTTCAAGACCAGGAAAATTGGTGCTAGTTTTTTAACAAATAAAATGAATGCATCGTTCAATTCCAGAGGAATATTTTAATGATCCTCCCTGTGAGGAAAATGGGAGGGCTGGGTCTTTCAATCAGCCAGCAATG
The DNA here is from genome assembly GCA_013397515.1 of Upupa epops. Taxonomy (NCBI): domain Eukaryota; kingdom Metazoa; phylum Chordata; class Aves; order Bucerotiformes; family Upupidae; genus Upupa; species Upupa epops. The sequence goes on from VZRI01003118.1 coordinate 59,462, forward strand.
TGCCACCTGCTCAGTTTGGGTGAGGTGAGGGTCCTAGTCTGCCAGTGCTTTTTTCCTGTCTTAATTGCAAAGCCATGAAGCTTCTCTAACTCATGAGCAGTTAAACTCTGTGCTGTTACTAGCAAATTATTTGTGACACAGAATAGTTTTGTTTGTCAACTGTGACATGATTCCAGCAAAGCATATAATTTTCAGGTCTGGTGCTGGAGAAATTATAATCAACATACTTTAATGTGGCGCCTGCTATAGCCTCACTTCACAAAGCTAAATATCCCTCTACTGATACTGAACTGAGATTCAAAAACCTCTTTTTGGGTGACTACTTCTGCTCCTCATGTCTTTCAATTGTCATTTCATACTCGTGTGCCTTGGGTTCCCTTCCTGGACAGTGGCCACAAGGCTTTGGAGCGTATTCTCAGGTTTGAATGTGAGGAAAAGGAGGTAGCTGCAGACAGCATAGCAGTGGCTTTGGCTGAAGAATTTGGATCTACTAGGAGTAGGGCAGTTTTCCTGCAGGCAAACTAAACATTAAAGCAAGCAGCATGGGCTGGGATTACTTACCTCCTCACATCACATTCATCATTTTGTTTTCCATTTGGATTCATGCTCAAAGGTAAAGGATAAAGAGTAAATCATTCATACTGTCTGTGAATGCGATAGCATCATTCTAAGAAGCTCAAATACACGTAGATGAGAGAAGGAAACAATTTGGTTTCTAGAATCAAGTATCTTTCGAATTTCTGAGGCTCTTGCCTAAATCAAGTGAATGAAAATCGCAAGAGTCTCATCGCCAGGCCAGTGTTCTGCCAAAGAGTCAGCGTGGCACTGATATTATCCTTGGAGACACTCTGCAGCTTTCTGCATGTTGCACATCTCTGATGTTTAGAAGAGATTATTACATTTAGATGATCCTATGGGTCCTCAAATCAAACATTTTATAGTCTTCTGTGAGAGGTTAAAAGCTTTCAAGTGGTTTTGTGTTCAGACACTGCAAAACAGATCTCTGTGTGTATTCATAGGGCTCTATGCGTGTGTGTGTGCATGGGATGTGTGTGTGTGTGTGTGTGTGTATGTGATAACGTGTGTTATTTTCAGCCACCTAACATATCCCCAGCCTCGTTTCTCAGGAGGAACTGAATTGTTAGTCTGGTGTCAGTGTCCCCAGTTGGCTGTCAATTGTGACACTGCCAGGAGTGTCTCAGATCTACCACTCAGGCACTTCCATGCATGCTGATGTCTTTGGCAAAAACAGGGAGCACCTTCAAAATGTGAAGGCATCAGAACTTCACTCCTGAGGGGAGGAGACTTGAAATATTTATGGCATTCATACTGCAGCCAGCTAACAGGCACGTCTCTGAGGCTGACGTTCAGCAATGCACTCTTTCCCTCACTGCCTATCTTTAAAATAATTAAAAACCAGAAACAAACACCTTTCCTCTCAGCTGTATGAGGTGATGTACACTGTCCCCTAAAAGCCAGGGAGGAAGAGTAGACATTATCCTTTGTCATCCCTTCACACTGGATCCTCCACCACCTTTGCACGATTTCCGTTTTGAAGCACAAACTGAAACTTCCAAACCGCTCAGGTTCCCCTCGTTTCCGTCTTCCTCCTCCATCCAGCACAGCTGCTTTAGAGGATGCACAGGTTTCTAATTCCATCCCTCCCCCTTCAGGATTTCCTCTACACTTCCCTTCCTCTTGGGTTAACTCCAAACATTGCCATGCTTCACCTTTAACTTCTGCCCCACTCCTTTTTCCTAATGCTCCCCACTCATTCTCCCCCTTTCCCTCCTTTCTGGATTGGCCAAGAACTCTGAAATGCCAGCCTGACCCTGGTACTTTCCAAAGCCTGATCACAGGACATGGACTTCAGCCAGCTTAACTGAGAACCTCCATGAGCTCTAGATGCACACAGTTGCAGACCCTTTTAAAATAAGCCCACGGGACTGGAGATAGGCTCAGCTCACACCAGAACATCTGCCTGCAGGTGGGAGGTGGGGTCAGGTCTGTGGACTGGGGTCTGACACGTCCCAGGATAGCCAAGCAGGTCTATGGGGACAAGGCAATGATTAAACAGAAGATCAAAGGCCGGTGTTTCCACTCTAAATAAAGGTCACCAACATTCCCTCTCATGAAACAGGAACAATCAATCACATGTCAATGACACATACAACATCTCTTGGAGGTTTCCTATCCAGTTGTGGACTTAGATGGGTATATAGCACCGAGCAGTGAGCTCTACTTCCAGTGCTGCCTAAAGGCAGGTGAGACTCCAGCAGACTGAAACAGGGGCTGACCGCAATTATAGATGGTGTACAATGTGCTTCAGAGTGAAAACTCAGGCAGATAAAACACCGCCTTCCTCTGCTTCCAATTAGTATGAGAAAGATGTGTTGTCGGCGATCTTTCCTTTATGCTCATTGAGAAAGAAGAGTTAATTTAACCACAGTTAATTTCATGCCCTCTATAATGTACCCAATTATATTGTCCTAATTATTTCAAGCCCTCATGTGCCTTGGTTGAGTGCCTTCTTTGGAAGAAGATATTAAATAACGATTATCCTCCTGATTAATACAATGTGCGATAAAAAGACAACAAAAAAGACACGGCTGAAAGGCATAAATATCATCGGTATTTTTTACTCACTTTCCCTACGATCTTTCTGTAACAGCGGTAGCATTAGTCACAGAGACAGGAGGGGGCTGGGAAATGTTTTGTCTTCACTTGTCATTCTGGTTCATGTGGAGGCATCCTAGAAGCTGGGCTTTTCTGAAAGAGCAGCTGTTAGTAACCTATAGCACTAGGGTACAGCTGCAGAGGTTGAGATTTGAATTAGTTCTAATTCATCCTCCTGTTACTGATTTGGACAGTGAAGAAGAAAGGAGTGAGTCAAAGAATAGTGGAGGGGGTCCTGATCATCTCATGCATGAACACGAAAATGTGGCAGAATTAATGCTATCTCAGCCATATGAAGACATGAAGGTTCATGTCTCACCATAGTCATCATAAAAAAATCACTTAGTTTTGTACAAACTGAATCTGCCTTCTCAATTTAAAACTTTTACTCTTTACCCTGTCACCAGAGAACTTTGTAAAAGTCTCTCTCCACCTTCTTGTAAGTTCCCACAATAAAGTCTCCTTGGAGTCTTCTTTTCTCCAGGCTGAACAACCCAAACCCTCTCGGCTTGCCTTCACAGGAGAGGTGTTCCAGCCCTCAGATAATTATTGTGGCCTCCTCTGGAACCTCTCTAACAGGCCCTTGTGTGTCTTGTACTGAGTGTCTCAGGGCTGGTTGTAGTACCTGATGAGAGTTTTCATGAGAGTGGAGTAGAGGGAGAGAATCACCTCCCTTGCCTGGCTGACCACGCTTCTATTTATGAAGTCCAGGACACAACAGTCACATGTAAGTGCACAGGGCTGTCTCCTGTCCATCCACTGGTATCTTCAAGCTCTTTCCTTCATGGCTGAATATATACACTGTAGGGATCTCCACAGGGTCAAGGACAGCATCAGCTCGTATAAATGAAAGCATTTCTTCAAACCCTGTGAAGTGCAGAACTGTGTATGGGGCAATCAGTATAACTGTGAAGAGAACTGACCATTGCTTGTGTTGTGTGTCTGTAAACCTCAGGCATCAGGCTAACAATGTGCCATTCGGAATTGGAACATGTAGCCGGCCTTTGGTAGCCTCCTCCTTCCCACCTGTTCTGGATGCTGCTTAACTGGGATGATGAATAACGAATCAGCCATTTCAGGCTCTTTCAGATTATACATCATCTGGAAGAGAAACTGCAAGAGTCATCAGGCGCAGGGTAATAAAAACAAGTGCAGACAGAAATAACCTGAGTTCGCATGAGCTGATGTTTCTCCTGCCGTTTGGCTCACGTAAAGATTCTTTAAATCCTCTTACAGTGAAAGGCTGTAGGGGAGCATGCAGCTGGACTGATAAAAGCGTGCCTGTTTCTTTTGTAACAGCAGCAAAGCAGCGATGCTGAGTCACCTTTGGGTGAGCTCAGCCTTCTTTTTCATTACTGAGCAGCAGGTGTCACGAGCCTTTTCTGATGCAACTGCTTGCAAGTGCTCTGTCATCACCCACTGTGTCACTTGGCATCAAGGACACAGTCAGCTGATGACATGTGGTCAGCATGTAATACTGAAGTATAAACAAATTTAGAAAAACATTGCCTTATTGAGGAGAAAGGGGAGGGATGAGCACAGCCCCTCCCAAAAGGGGAGATGGTATGGAAAATAAAGTGAGAAAGGGCAAATTCTGCAGCAGGAACATCCATTTCTTTATCCTCGGCAGAGTTTTCAGCAGTTTTGCATCACCCAAGCACATTCTGTGCAGCTAAGCAAAGGCAGAGACAAAAATAGACTTCCCTACCAGGTGAATATTTGTACAAGCTCTCACTGGGTGAAATGCACTTGGAAGCAACCTGGAGCTGGGCTCTGACCCAAATTAGGCTGCGATTCCATGTGCAGATATCCAGGGTGATACAGTGGCTCCGGCCACGCTACTGCACATCAATGCTTTCTCCTCTGCTGGCTCAGAATGCTGCCAGTCGACATGCTCTGGGTAAGCCTGGTGGATCAGGATCTGTGTAAGTGCATCCACCCCAGTCTTTTCATGGGCATGTTCATTCCAAGTGTTATTTATCCCTCTTTTACTTTTGCTGTCCTAAAATAAATAGTCTAGACACCTGTGGAGACCATGTTCTTCTCCCACTCACTGGCTTCAGTGGGAGAACAGCCCCTGTACTGAACAGAAATCACAGAACTACAGAATTATTGAGGCTGGGAAAGACCTCTGAGATCACCAAGTCCAGCCTAAAAAGAGATTTGATGAAAGTTTTCTTTCGAAGCTCCTCATTCATTTTATTAGGACAGTGTCTGGGGGCAATGCACCCTCATGTGTAGTGTCATTCGTTGAAGAGGAGTTAAATCAGATAGATTATAAACAGGACAAAAACTGACCCATGAGTCTTTATCCCCTAATGGAAATATTGATTTCTTAACTTCTCCTCCACATAAACTTGTGCATGCATAGGCACGTGCAGTCCTGTGTTTCGAGTTCTTTGCCTGTGCAGGGCATAGCGCAATTTGCTTCTTCATCAAAGACCACACTTAGTAGCCTGCTGAGGACTGGGGCCAGGGACTGTCTTGTCTGCCCCATGTACTACCATTCAAATAAGTATTGTGGCTCATTACACCGCTTACAGGGAGATTATAAGCTTAGCCCAGGGTTCAAGAGCAGGTTGTTGCTAAACTGGGAACTGCAGTATAGAGCTGGGAGAGAACCTCGAGAGAAATGCAGGGCCTGAGAGGGCAGAGTCCCATCTCCAGATCCCAAGCTGGGATGCTTCCCCCGAAGTTCTATGCTTATAATCAGGTTTCTCTGAGACCCAAACAAGTCTCACTTGTTTTCTTTGAAATGGTGACTGAGTCCTTACTGTCATTTCACAGCTTTCTTTGCCCGGCAGTGAGCTGCTGAAGGACTCACCCAAGATGCAAGTGGTCCAGGTTCAAATTTCCTCTCTGACTGAGGAAATGCTATTAATCATCACTAATTACCGAGCTGGGTTTGGGTTACCCTCCAGAGCTTCTGATGAAGCTGTGCAGCTGTAGCAGAGGATTCAGGAATTCCTGGGACAAAAGCACGTGCAAGCAAGGCTGACTACAGTCTCCTTGGAAGGGGGAGATGTGGGCATTTGTCACTGTCAGTTTAATAGATTTTCCTTGACACGTTCGCTGGATATAGTGCAGGTACTCTGCTGATGGGGCCAGATACTAGCTTAGGCAGAATCTGACTTCTCTTGCCTGTCCTTGGAGAGAAAAAAACAGAGAATGAAGCGTTTCTAGATTAAAGGCTCTATCAGCATTACCTTTAATACCTTGAAGAAGCTCACTGAGTCTGAAGAGGATAGAAACTCTTTAAACTCCTACAGAAGCTGACTCAAACTGACAGTTCTTCACAGAGGTTTCGTTGGCCTTGTCCAAATCTCCAATTATTTCATAATAATATTTCTTAGTTAAGAGCTTTTGAGGACCAAAACAAGTCGTAGGATTTCTGTGCTTAGCCTAGACAAAGGAGTACTATCTCTCCTCCAAAACCTCAAAGTCAGGTGTTCCCTCATTGCCTAGCGCCAGAGTATTTTTAAATTGGGAGGTCAATCCTGCTTAGATCATCTCTTTGAAACAGAAAAAGATGCTGATCAGTGAAGAGAAGAAGAGAAGTATTTCACTGAACTGTTCCTTCCCCCCCGACACCCCGGACCTTTAACAATTCCAATTTGCAGGCAGCTGTTTGCTTAGAGGATAGAGGAGCAAGCCAGGTCCAAACCCACGCAGCAGTAAGACAGAGTAGATTGCCAAGTTAACTGCTGCCTATCCTCCATCCAGCTCAAGAGGTGTTTAGAGCCTGTGTTCATCTTTGCGGGGACACCACCTCCATCAAACTGCTCCTGAAAGACAGTGCAAAGTGATGGCAGCTCTAGTAAGAAGCAGGACTAATAAATGCTCAGTGAAGGTATGGTTAGTTTGCTGTTGCCTGGAGAGATTTGATGCCTGTACTAGTGTGTTTGGAATGATTTTGAATGTCACTGCAAACTTCTCCTAAGCAGCTCTTCTTTCTTGCTATTCTCCCTTACATCTGCACATCTGATCCTTACTGCAGTAATGGATCTTTTTTGGCTGTAGGCAGTTATGCAGCGAGACGCTCGGTGAATGGATGTCAGCGTGTGCAATAGCTACTGTTTTTTGAAGACTCATTTGGCCCTTGTCCCCTCAGGGTGGGAGAAAAATATAAATATATCGCTCTAAACTGCTCACCAGCCTTTCAGTGCTACTTTTACCTATTTGACTGACATCGCTTATGCTTGAGCTCTGCTCTAAATTTTAAAGCATTTGATTGTAAGCTTCACATTTATTGTATATGCTTGCCGAATGACAGTTTGTGCTTCTGCTGTCTAGTCGGCAGCGTATCTGTCCTTTGTAAGCAGCATGATGTTTGTATGTGATACAATTATTTCCACTAACTGCTTAGAATCCAACTGATCACTCTCACAGCCATAAATGAATCTGTTTGACAACCTGTTCTCTGCACAGCAGGTAGCCTTCCACCCGCCAGCTAATTTATCATTGCATCTGCCTTGCTCTGCTGAGGGATGTGTTCTAGTGCATTTATTCTATTTCAAAAAGCTCGTGACTGGCCATTATCTTGGGAGGAGAGACATCCGACAGAACATGTTATGATGCATCTTTCTGTCTTTGTGAAACTCATGCTTGCAGCATCTCAAAGGCATCTCCTCCACTAGCTGTTTTAATTCTCTTTTATAGACTGTTCTTCCCAGTAATGGGAGAGACAGCCGGTTGGTTGGCCCAGGCTAGATGGGAATGTTTCTTAGCATCGGCGAGAAGTGCTTAATTGACATTAACATGATGGAAATTATCTGCTCAGCCATAGGACAGACGTCATTTGGTACGCTTTCCTCCCCTCTAATGGTATAGTGCTCGTACAACCTGAAAGGACCATCTGCAGATCTTGGAGATTAGTGCAAGCCTGTTTATTGTTTGGCTTCTCTGTTGGTTTCCTATTTGTCTGGATCTGCTGTGCTAATTGCCTTGATATATAAATGTCAAGGTTGCCTAGATAGCCCAGCAAGCAGCAGGTTTTTTCACATACATTTTTTCCTAATTCAAAATAAGTCAAACAACTTGCTGAACTGAGTAGCCACTGCAACAGAAAAACCTTCATCACCCAGCCTGTCCCAGAGAAGCTCCTCTGCCATAGAATCATAGAATCATCAGGGATCAGAAGAGACCTTGAAAGATCATCTAGTCCAATCCCCCTGCCATGCTGCTAGCCAATGTTTTTATGGTCTGAACTTTTTAATGCAGTTAGTGGGGGTTTTCTGCAGGATTCAAGACCTTTTCTGACACATCTCCCTCTTCCAGCTCAAGCCAAAGCTATGTATTTGAATCACAGGAAGACAGCAAAGTTCACAGATGATGGAAAAGGGTCAAGACAGTAGGCATCACCTGCAAGTCAAGGCTATCTTTCTGATCCCCTATAAAATCTGGGTCTTTACTCTTCAGTAATAGGATCTTGTGTGTTTTAGCCTTGTCTTGTCACATACATCGGAGGATTAACACTGCCAGAAGGGAAATTGAAGATGCCACTCAGGAGAACGGACAGGGCAGTAACTTATCAATAACAGTATCATCTTTTCACCTAACAGACTCTAACACAGAGACATGTCTTGTTTCTATTAATATTTCATAGAGCCAGCTGTTAATACTAGATACAGCCAGTTCCAATGAACTTCATTTTATCGTTTTTATTAGCTTATAAATGTGATAGGGTTGATGGATACCATTTAATGGAACACTTTCCACCCTGCTCCCCCCTCCCTTCCCACCCTGAAAAGTCTGACATTCGTAAATTGAGGAGGTCAGTAATTTGCATCCAGCTGAGTGGTTGTCTGGCTTTAATGAGGTGATTTGTAATCATAAGTACTGCATGCAGTGGTGTCTGGTGCAGGGGGAGACCATCACCTATGCATACTCCAGGTGAGATGAGAGAGAGGTGATGGGAGGGAGGAAGACAGCATGGTCAGAAAAAGGAAGCAAGATTGGATTGGACTAGATGATCTTTCAAGGTCCCTTCCAATTCCTAACGTTCTGTGATTCTATGACATAGATGCTCCATTAAACCCACTGCAATAATCCTGGCCTGGTTAGCACAAGAGCCAGTGATGCAAGGCAGTGAAACTCCACTTACATAGGTCAGGCAGGCAGCTTGCAGGATTGCTCTTACCCAGAGCTCTTTAGAGTAGCTCAAAATAACAGGCTCATTTCTGCCAGCTTTAAGGTCCCTGGGCCCTCATTGCACAGCTCTGTGGTTCCTCTCACACTTCTCTATAATAAAAAAACTTTCAGATGAAGAGGTTATACGTCGCATAGTTACCACACTCCCCACTGCTGTATTTTCAGCCCGTTTTCTTAAAAGCATGGATGGTGCTCTGTCTGGGGCTGTGTTCTTCTCCATCTGATGCATTTTTAACTCGCTAGCTCTTTTCATTTCAGTAACACAAAGCAGCAGCAAATTCCTTCAAGTCTCAGGCAGGCAGGTAGGACAGAGATAGAGTCTACTAATTCCTTAACTAAGGAAAAGACTTGGAAGAGAAACCTTTTGGGAGAGAGATATTTTTTTTTCATTCCCTGGCTTTGATAAAAGCTTCGCCTGGCATCTGTTTCAGATCAGACAAGCAGGAATCACACCACAGGCACAAATCCATAGGAAGCAAGGCTGTGCAAGCTCTCCTGCACACACAGCTACTTTGTCTGGCTAGCTGTGAGAATCTTACACCTCCCAAAGACTATCTTTCCCTTGTCTCCAGTATTTCTCTCCTCTGTAGTAGCAGTTCTCTGAGGCTGTCATGCGATATTTTTTCATTAGGAGTCCCAGCTGTGGAGGACTACATTCCTTTAACCATATCTCCAGCTGTCTTGAGTTATTCTGCAGCAGCCCAGCTGGACCAGTGTAGTTTTTCTTACAGCTGCAATGGAATAGCTTGCATCAGCTTGAAGGCTACTAATTTTTTAATTCATTAACTACTTTATGTCACCAGAAATAAAATGGCAAACCGAGTGTGAACTGATCTGTTCTGCCCCAAACCTCTTCTGAGATACTGAAGTGAGACAGAAGGGCTGCTGGTTTATCCAAACTCACAGTTGTGCCTTTTTTGATGCACAATAAAGTTGCTCAGCCTAGAGCCTGCTACCCTAGTAGCATCTGCAGGACAGCATGCAGGCATAGAATCATAGAACTGTTTAGGTTGGAAAAGACCTTTAAGATCATTGAGTCCAACCCTGAACCCAACCATCCCAACCCCTCCTAAACCCTGTCCCTGAGCTCCACATCTCCCTGATTGTGAAACATGGCCAGGGACGGCGATTCAACCCCCCTCCCTGGGCAGCCTGTGCCAAGGCCTGAAGGCCCTTTTCAGGAAGAAGTCGCTTTGTGCAGAAACAGCCATCGCAGAGCCCTCCTCCTTTCCTTGCCAGTTTGTAGTGTGATGCTCAGCCCTAGGTCATCTCACCTTTCTCACTCATGATCTCACATCCCCTTCCTCATCTGCCCCTGGAACATGTACATCCTTCCTTCCAGGCAACAAAAAGCTTTATGCTTCCCCTCTCCTCTCTCCTCCTGTATAACATACTTGCTTCATGTGTTTCCTTCCCTGCAGATGTTTGTAGCTCTGCAACATAATCTCTTCCTCCCCTTCCCTAGGGACACATGTTGCCTCTATGTTAAGTCCTAGAGATTTAAGTTACAGGGATGTGTGGGTGGCCTTCACAAATTGCGCCAGTATGATGTTTCTCAACCAGACTTTTAGTTCCAACAGAAAAAGAACATAACTCTACCTAGCAAGCACCAAGTTCACCTTTGGGACAGAAGGCGCCTTCAATCACCACACGAAAAAAACTTTCTCTGGGTAAGATGAATGTCCCTGTCGAAGGTTCTCTTTGAGAAGAGCTTATGAAGCAGCTTCCCTGACTTCTCTACCTTTTTCAGACTATAATACTATCTACCTCCATCATCAGGTCTGAGAGCTGACAGCATCTTGCACAGTTTTTATATAGAAGGTCCAACTGCCTTGCCGGGTTCTTTAAAAGTGCCCATCTCATGTGCTGTTCAGGCAATGCAGCCTCTGTCAGAAAGGAACTAGTTGGGTATAGTCTGAATGTGAAGAAGAACATAAACAGTAGATTGAAGAGAGTGTGGTGAGGAGGGAAATTAATGTCCTGTTCCTCTAATGCACAGTGTCTCCTCTTTGTCTAGGGAGTGTCCCACAGATGATCACCTCTTGGCCAGCAGGGTACTTTAGTGGGGCCATTCAAGCTCAGAGAACTCTTGAATTGTTCATTGGTGCTGTTTTCTTATTTTCCCAGTCGAGTTTCCTTCATTTGACTTGTGCTGTCGCTTTGATCAATAGCAGATGTCACTCAGCATGAGACACATTTTGGATTGATCTAGAGAGCTTGTTTAGTACTACCTTCTAAACCACATTGCTGAGCTTCCTTTCTTCAATGTTGTAGGCACTGGATAAGGTCTTAGGCTATGATTTTCAAAGGAATACAACTGGAGAATCCAGAACCCTTAAAGCTCTCCAGCCCCTGTGGAGCTCACATGTGAGAGTGAAAGAAGTTTACTTGTTTGAAATGAGAACAATTTCAAGCAGTCTAAGGTGCCCATAGCTGCTTTATGGGCTTCTTGGAGGTGCCTTTCAGAAGCTGTGTGCTTAGGCGTATTTGAAAATCCTATTAGAAGCCATTCAGCATATTTATGTGCCTAAATTCCTTTAAAACCTGATTCAGCATGCTGTGGTACTCTTGTCTGTGTGTGAGAGCAACAGCATAAAGAGCAGTGTCTCAGTGAATGACTGACTGATGCTGTATAAATGGGTGGAATACAAGCCAAAATCCAAATGCAGCGGCTCATGTGTTACAGTCATATAACCCAGACACTTGTTTCTTCAGCAGCTGTCACAGCAAAGCTGTCATTTCCTAGTTCAAGAGTCTTTATCACATCCTTACCCTTGATAAATACTCAGGGAGGAGGAAGAATTCACGAGGCGAATAGAAGTGCGATTCAGAAAATACATCAAGTTGAGGAATGAAAATGCTCCCAGCAGTGGCCTCCACCTCTTACGATGTGTGGAACGGATAGCTGGAGTTCCTCACATAATTTAGGTTACATTACCATTTTCCAAGAAAAATCCACCGCCTGCATTCAGTTTGCATAAATAGGAGCTTCTAAACCAAAACCTAAAACATCTCACTCCATTCTTGCCAACTTCCAGCCTAAGGATTTATCTGATCATGAATTGTAATGGTGGAAAATATTGACCAGAGCAAGACTGAGAGACAGACAGACACACAGACCATTTCCGAGGAGATATATCCTGTTTCCGATGACAGGCAACTTTCTTATTAGAATTATCCCAGTGTATACATTCCCTATTCAAGCATGAAGTGCTCGTTACAAGTCTCTACATAAATAATGTACACTTAAAATGGTTCCTTCTGCCATAAATATTGACCTTGGTTAATAATTGACTATGGGATTGTGTGTCTGCTCCCTTCAAACACTACTGACTGAGGGCTTTGCTTCTTCCCATCAAGTTTCTTTTCTCTCCTGTAATTCAGGGAGAAGATACCATCAGTGCAATGATGTCGCAAGTTCGGACTGCAGAGTACAATAACCCCTCTGTCCCTCACAGGTTTTTTGCTTAGTTTCTCCAATAGTTTCTTTTGAAAGCATGAAAAAAAATGTTGTCAATTCACTTAATAGTCTGTGATTTCTGAGCAGGTGTAGTCCTTGTCCATGTTTGATTTAACCTTTAGTTAATGTTATTGTAATAAGACCCACCTATCACTCACATTGTGAGTCTTGTTCCTGAAAAGTCCTCTGACAAGCACAGTATAGACCAGATTTGCTGCTGGAATTGCAGAGACATTCCTGGTATGTGACGCTTCCCAGCTTCACGCTTTATAAATCTGTACTGCCTGTATGGAGCATTCACAGTATCATACACATCCACAGAATCACAGAATCACAGGATTATTGAGGCTGGAAAAGCCCTCTGAGCTCATCCAGCCCAGCCCAGGACCTAACATCATCACATCAGCCAGACCAGGGCACTAATGGCCACAGCCAGGCTGTCCTTCAACACCTCCAGGGATGGCGACTCCACCACTGGGCAGTTCATTCCAGGCTCTGAGCACCCTTTCTGAGAGGAAGAGCTTCTTCCCCCCAGCTTGGTGTTATCTGCAAATTTACTAAGAGTAGATTTACTCCCCTCATCCCGGTCATCACTAAAGATTTTGAATAAATCCCTGGGGGACACCACTGCTCACTGGATACCCACTGGATGGGGCACCATTCACAATAGCTCTTTGTGCCCAGTCATCCAGCCAGTTTTTAACCCAGTGGAGGATGCACCCACACAAGCCATGGGCTGCCAACTTTTCCAGGAGGATGCTGTGGGAGACTGTGGCTTTGCTGAAGTCTAGGTAAACCACACGGGGGAAGAAAACTGACCCTGGCTGAGGAAGGGTTTGTAGTGTCGACTATACTCATGACTGCTGACTAGCTGTTGCCCCTGCTGGCCTGCACTCTGCAGCCCTTAGGCTGAGCAGGCAGGAACAATGACTCATACAGCAACAGAGCTTGTGTATATCTAGGGTACGTTGCCCAAAGAGATTTGCCTGTGCCTTGTATATTGGATGAAAACTTCATGCCAAGATAAAACACACTGAATAACATTATCTGTGATATTCAGCTACCAGAGAGCTCCGAGGAAAGGCTTTGATTGCAACAGCATGAAAAGATTTCATCATGTTTTGTCTTCTAAGTTCTGATAGGACTTTCCTCTTGGGCTTTCTGCAAACAGGTGGCCTTAAAAACACTGCTGTTGTTCCTGTAGTTGACAACTCTTCCCTTTGGCAACATGGTTATAGTCACTCCATGTGGGAGCTGAGACAACTATGTCTCTTCTTTTACTCAGCCTTTGGAATTCCTAGCCCTTGCTTTGAAAGAGCGATACAGAGGATGCTGTCCAAACAACAACATCTATTTATGGAAACAGTGAATACACAATGAGTGAGGAGATGGTGACCGAAATGTGTAGCATTGTTTTTGAGTCCTTGAGGACCAATAAAAATAATAGAACTGCAACTGTAAATAGCTTATTACAAACATGCAATTTCTATGCTTGGAATTCAGGACTCTGTCCAGACTATAAAATTAATCCTCATTGCCTGCTGGACCTTGGAAGCAGCACTCCTCTGCCAAAGGTCACTCGGCTCTCAGTGGTGGCATAGTGCTGATTTGTTGCTGCTCTGTGCGTAAACATTTGCTGTGCTTGGTTACTAGTTGGGAATGCATGAAGGACATTGGGAAGAAGGGGTGAAGTGCCACAGCTCCCTCACAGCTAAGATTTTCACCTCTAGGAAAGGCACCTAAAAAGGTCGAGGTACTAAAATTCATGCATCCTGGAATGAGCAACAGCAGAATGCTGAAAAGCCTTAGCCCTCGCACTGTTATTTGAAATTATTGGTGAAAGAATGAGGAAAATTTGTAGTCGTAGCTAAGGTTAGGTGTAGTAAAACATGCTTTATGTTCAATAACTACTGGTTTGAATGGTTACTATTCCAAAAAGGGTAATGACTGTAACACTTGTGCAATAGATAAATCAAGGATATTTAGAAATGCCTGAAGGGGCCGGGCTGAACTGACTGAGGGTTTTGCACGGGTTTGCACTGATCACAAACTGCTGTCACTCAGTTTGCATCCTTATTTTAATTTTCTTTTCAAGTGTCTTCCCTCCTCCAGAGCACAGATCTCATAACCTATAAACCGTTTTATGATCTCTGGTGGCGGCGTCCTGACCCGTAAGAGAAATGAACTAATATGCCTTTCGTACCTCTCTTACAGAACTGCATAGATGTGCTTCAAATTAAAAGTTATACTGGAAACCTTTTTAACAGCAAAGAGATAATAGAGTCCCTAAAGAATACATCCTCCTGAATTTAACTCCTGTGGCACTAGCACCTCTATCTATTGACATTTGCTCCCCAGGATTGCCTGCTACAATTTGTCCTAGGGAGCAAATACATAGAGTGAAAAAGAAAAGGACAGAGCTGGGTTACTGGAACAGATTACACAGAGGTATAAATGTGACAGTGCCTACCTGCACAGCCAGTATGCTCTGCTTTTACAGCAGATACCATACCAGATGTCTTGTCTACACTCCCAACCCCTAGAAGCACCAGCCGAAGACCCTTTCAAGACTGAGTGTAAAGAAATACTTCAAAGGCAAGGTGTCCATGTGGCCTTCAGAGTTGCAGCTGAAGGTACAGAAGTGCCTTATGTGCCCCGGCCAGCAAGCAAAGGGCATTTTACCTCCAGGCTGATGGGAGCCTCTGCCTTGGGCTGTGCCAAAACAGGCTGGTATTAATAGAATTGTCATTTCTCAATAGAGAATGAAAAATTAGGAGCACACACAGATTTGTTGTGAAGCCTGCCTCAGGGTCGATGTCACTAGTAAGGATTTTGGAAGCAGCACAGAAGGTCCATGAATGTTTTCTCAGCTTAACCCACACAGTCACCATAACGTAAGTGGGCAATGAAGGAAAACCTCAAGGCTACTTCTTATTAGTTAATTATTTTACACCAGCAACCAGTGCCCCCTGATGCTCAGTAGACAAATCCCTGTACAAGGTACCAGGTACTGGTACAATGCTAAACCAAACCCACGAGTGCCTATCTGCTTAGGTGAGTGAGCACTTCAGCATGTGAGTGACCTCTTGTGACACTCCTTACTTCCAACTCAGTAAATAGGGCTTCCCATGAAAGCCTCATGCTGTAACAGGAGCCTAGAAGGTTTGTCTGAGCTGTAGTTTTTACCTTGATGGCTGTACTGCTCACACTGGAATTGTGAGTGAGAAGGTGCAGTTGGGCTCTGCAGCTCTCACCAAAGTTGACAATGAAGAGAATTCTCTTTCCCTCATCCTTACTCTTCTTCTTGCCTCCCTCTTGATCTGTAGGCTGAGGAAGGCTTGAATCATTCTGCTTGTATGCACAGTGCCCTGAAAAATACAGTCCTGATGTCATCTGTGGTTTGCAGGCTTTATTATAGGAATAGAAACAATGGGTCTTTTATTACACGGAGGGTATCGTTCCTGTTTGAATGCTCCCTCAGCATGGTGTTCTGACTCCAGGCTTGCCCAAAGAGGCTTGCGCAGAATTAGAAGATTGTTAATATTGCTAATGCTGTTCAGAGCATAATTCCACATCAAAACACTGCTGGGCTTTTGGGGCCATTTAAACATCCAAGTTTTATCCCACTTGAAATTCAACTTCTGAGCCTCCCCTCTGCAGTGGTTCAAACCAAGTGCCTTAATCCAACCACACTGTGAATGAAACTCCAGATTGTACAGCTTCAAGTCATTGTCCCATGGCTGAAATTCATGTCTCACTGCTTTGTATAACAGAAGTGCTTGGACAAGTGCTCTTGTGCTGTATCATGCAGAAATGCAATGAAATTAACTTCCCAGCTGGTTTATAGTCCGCCTATGTTTGTTAAAGCCCAAACAATTCGTACCCTGGAGATGAAACTGGTAAATCCTACCTCCCAATAGAAGTTTATCCCAAGTAGCGATGAGCAAGGCATTCACACCTTGACCCAAAATGTTGTTACCACAGACCTCCACCACCTTTCTACAAACTAGGGTACCACTCTGCCTGCTTTTCCCCTCTTTCAGAGACAGGAAATGAAAGCCAGGCCTCTCAAAGCCAAGTTGAAACTGATGTGGGGCAAAGCATAGGAAAAAAACCAGCTAATCACCACAGTAAAGATCTGACTTTCATAACAGCTTGGTTCCTACTTTGCAGAGAGCTAATAAGCCCGAAGAACTCTGTATGCTGAGTACCAGTCTAATAAAGATCTGTCACAGTGAACACTTGTGAAAATCTGCCCTCACTCCAGCAACGTTAGCAAAAAGTGTGATACGTGCTGCTCAGCTCTGTTGAAGGTCTGAATGTGGCCATTCACCACCCTGCTGGGGCAGGGGGGTTGGACTATATGATCTTTCCAGGTCCCTTCCTATCCCTAATGATTCTATGATTCTATGGTTCTATGATTCTATGATTCTATGATTCTGTGATTCTATGAATGAGAGGTTTTCTTAGCAGAAACAAGGGTTTCGATGGTTTGAATAAGGTGTGCTGAAGTCTTTGGAAGATTTTCACAGCAGTGCTCTAACAGGTGGTATTCTGTCTGTTTCTCCTTTCTTCAGGCTCTCAACTCAGTTTCTTTTTAACACAGGAAAAACAGGTTTTGGCACTCGATTTTGCCTTCATGAGCCTGGGAGGGTTGACTGTGTTGCACTTTCACTGCATTAACTCTGTCAAGCTAATGTGAAACTGGAAAACGTGCACCTAGGGCACAGAAAAGGCAGCTCTACCAAGCTAAAGGAATGTCATCTGTACTGAGTTTCCTGGCTAGGAATCTTCTGTGTCTTCTCCATCTCACAAACAAAGACGAAGAGCTATCTTCCCCATGTGGATGCTGACATGGCATTTGTGGCAGCGTGAGCTTGTTCCCAAAGAGTGATATGAGAAGCCGTTTATCCGTGCTATGCTCAATGCATCATCATTCTCACGCTTTGGGAGCCATTTTTTGAGAATGATGAATTGTAGTCATCACTGCATTCAATCCATTTTGCTCAGCTGGTTCTTACAGTGTGTTTGTACCAAATGTCCTTTAACAGCTGATAAATCATCTCCAAGTGGCTCCAGAGGCAGCGGTAGTGACATGCACTGGGCTGACAACAGGAATGTGTCACAACGTGTCTCTCGCCCCTCCTTACAGACAGATTTTTGTGACCTTTGGTGGCATTTGCAAGAAGCCATTTTATCCTGATGTTCTATTGCTCTATTGATCTCTGTGTAGGATTAATCTTAGACAAACAGCCCATATAATTTATGTAAACTCTACAGGTAATTAAATTCCTTCCAGCAAAGGTCAGGGCAGAATACTTAAGATTTCATTTGAATAGAAATTACAGTTATAAATGAAGGAAAAAAAAAGAGGGAAAGGCAGAAATCTGGACCTCGCCTTACCAATTGTTATGGTGTAACTGAAAGGAAGTTGTTTCTCAAGGGCTGAGATCCAGTCTTCATCATCTGCACACACAGTTTGGAAATGTTTGTCTAGAATGACTTACAAATAACGGTAAGAAATGTTCAAATAGTTCTGATGGACAGGGAATGAAAACGTCGTCCTTATTCAAAGAGATTCTCCTTCCTAAATGATCAAGTCCTAAATGTGCAAACCTGCCTTAGTAACTAGCTAGGATTACGGTATCTACTCAGTCTCCAACAAGACCTCAAGGTTCATGGAGAGTGTTATTTTTACATTTCCATTCTAGTCTCATAAATATTTGGGGTTTAGTGTTCAAGATTGTCTTCTTTTAAGAAGTTCTGTTTGGTAGGAAGCAAGTCTAGTCTGCCCAGGAGGTGTTTAAGGACAGACTGGATGCAATGCTTAGTGCCCTGGTCTAGCTGATTGTGGTGATGCTAGGTCATAGGCTGGGCTTGATGATCTCAGAGATCTTTTCCAGCCTCAGTAACAACAGTAACAATAACAATCATGTTCAGCTGAATGCATGACTTCTGAGCAACGATTTGGAACAACACAAACTGCTTGATGACAAACCTTTGTGCTTTGTTTACTGTCTTTTCCTGCTTGATATGTCCCAAAATATGAGAATGTGCTGCTGTGTTTGGGAAAGGCTTGCATAATTTTTACCACTTATCTGATGAAATGGTCTCTGTCTGGACACAACAGAGGACCATCACATGGTTGAGCAAGGATCCAGGCTAGGGACAGGGACAGAAAGTCCCCACTGGTGAAATCCCTGCAGTAACCTAATCTATGGAGATGGTTTAAAAGAGCATCAGTCACCTTCCCCTCCAGCTGAGAGCAGTCTACATTCCCAGAGATAACTGGTGTCTGAAATAGCTCTCAGTTACAGAACGGTTCTGACGTCTATGGATTTTCAAATAACAGGCCTTGCAAGGGAAGCAGGCAGTTTTCTCACTGCTTTAGATATGACTCATCTGTTCCCATTGGCCAAGGATGGGTCAAGATCTCAGGAGTAATGCTTGACTTGACTCCCATCCTCTGCAGATAGCTCTTCCTCCTGAATTCCCTCACTAAGGGCAGAGGCCAGTGAAGGATGATACATTGAGCACCTCAACACTGTTGGTGTTAGCTGTTTTACAGCTACCTGTCCCAATTGAATGGGACTTCCAGGATCTGTAACTTCCAGAGGCAAAAACTGTGACTGCAACAACAGCCATCACTTAGGGCATTCAATCTGTGACATTCCATACAACTGCAGCCACACAGTCCTTGCAAACAAGGAAACTCCCAATAGAGGATGTTAGCTGTGATAGGAAAGGAAGTCCTTAACTGGGAATAGCACAGACTGAGTTAAACCTGACCTAGGCCCTTTAAAAGGATACGATGATGGTGATGTCAGACAGGCTTTCCTTTCAAAATACTGTCATGTAAAGGAGTTCCATAAAAGAGGCTTCTGTTTGTCTCTCGATAAGTTAACAGAGAACTATAGGCTTGCTCAGGCTAGTTGGCTGAAATGCAGTAGCTATCATATCAGGAGCCAGAAAAGCCAAGGAAGTAACTTCTTAAAACCTTAGAGTCAAATAATTCAGAGAATGAATAAGATTATTATGCAATAAAGTATTTAAGGAAATTGTTGTGTAAAGGTCAAACATCCCCATTCAGGGACTAGTGACCACTAGGAATTCAAATCCAAGGAGCACCTGTGTTTGCATTTAAACACCATCCATTCAACTGTTGAGCATATGTCCAGTTGCTCTGAGATAGCTGCAGCATCTGCTGGCGCTGCAGGTCCTGCTGCATATCTGCTCTAGTCACAGCAGCATCTGCCTCACCAGCTTTGCAACAGCATCTTCCATCTTGTAGGTAGCTGTCTTTGCCTCAATTAGAGCCCCATCTGCCTCTGCGCTAGCTGTCTGTTTCTGATATGATTACAATCACATCTGCTCCGCCACTGACTGCTGTTTTCATTATGGCTGTAATGTCATACACCCTTGCGGTTTCTGCTGCTCTTACTGCTATAATGACACTAGCATCTGACTTGGCTCTTGACATGGTTGCTTAAAACATCTGTCCAACTATACAAGTGTAGCTGTGCTGCTGTGAACTTAGGGTTCATCTAAACCCACGTTTTCTCTGCCTGTGGCATTCTCCACATGCTTATGGGGCACTCAAGAATAAGCAGAAGCAGGGCTTCTCTCAGGCAACTAGGGACAAGACAAGAAGGCGGGGCCTGAAGCTGCCAGGGAAAGGATAGTTTGGATGTTAGGAAGCCCTTCCTCAGGGAAAGGATGAGCAGACCCTGCCCAGAGCAGTGGTGGAGTCCCCATCCCTGGAGGTGTTGAAGGACACACTGGCTGTGGCCCTCAGTGCCCTGGTCTGGCTGATGTGGTGATGTCAGGTCCTGGGCTGGGCTGGATGAGCTCAGAGGGCTTTTCCAGTCTCAGTAATAACAATAACAATCTGCTGTTGCTCCTGGCCTGGTTTTGCAGCAGCTACAATATTAGCCTTGGATTTGGGAGAACTAGGTATTTAAAAGACGTATAGCTGTAGTGCTGAGGGACACAGTTGTGACCTGGCAGTGCTGGGTTGGACTTGATGATGGAAATTCCCCATTTTCTTGTAAGCCATCACACTTCCAGGCCAAAATGCCAGCCCCTCACACATGTCCCCCTCAGGCCTGTCCTTTCCGACATGTGCTGGCTCACCCACTATTCTTTGTCACAAGCTTCCACCCCAAAGCTATATAGCTGTGTTGGAACGTTCTGCTCAAGCAGCAAGTTGCTCTGGTTGAGTCAATAAACCCTTTTAAGAGCCTGGTCTCTTGAGCTCAAGCACAGCACTTGCAAATATATTGATTTGCACTCAGACCCTCGGCTTTATGGCTCCTAATGTGTCATTTAGTTTATACAAATCTATACAGGTCTATCCTGGGATATCTGTATGACTCCTCTGTCTGCTCGTTAGTATAATACCCCAACATATCATCATCTCATTCTCTTCAATCCTTTTTCATTTTCTTATGCTTCCTGCAGGTGTTTATTATGGTGCACTATGACCCATCCTCTCCAGCACTCAACGGCATGGGATGTACAGTCTGCCACTGATGGGTCAGGCAGCCCCCTGTCTCCTGGGCTGAAAGCACTTCAGTAGTCTTCTCAAACACAGCAGGCTGCATCTGGATTCAGCTCAATAGGAGGATAATATTTGCTGAATTGGGGGGGGGGGGGAGNCATTGAAATGAGCTGCAAAAGCAGCTGCTCTTCTGCCTGTCTGGTCAAACCAGACCAAACCTCAGAGCCTTTTGAGGTTCTCCCATCACTAATACTTAATGTCTCACTTTGATAAAGCTGACATTTAGTTTATAACAGCAGACTAATAAGCTCTGAGAAGGCTTAGAAATCCTATTCAGTGATGTATTGCACTACAAATACTAAAAATTATTGTTCAAATTAACACGATCTACTGCTGGACACGGTGTGAATTCATCTGACCTTTATTTGCTAAGCTCCCAGGGAGCTGTGGTAAAACAGTGACAACCCTAGGTGTGGTACAGGTACCTGTGGTTACAGAACTGTAAAAATACAATATTCAGAGGATGCAGATACCCAAACGACTCTGTCTTCTGGGTGTTGCAGGTTTTCTGCTATACAACTGTCCATTTTACTTAACGAGTAGCCCAGTGCTTCTGTGCTTTCGACAACTGGTTTACCTGGGCTTTTTTTCTTGCCCTCTGTTTTTGAGGCAGACGCTGTCTTTATGGTTAAGGAGGCCTGGGCTTCCCTCTGTGATATTTAAAGGGACCCAAAGCCTACTAATTTTAATTTCAGTGGCTGCAGCTAGCAAGCAGCGGGAGTTACTGACCTTGAGATGGCATGCTTGAAAAAACAAAGTGTGGAGAGGGCTTGGTGCCATCTCTCTGTGCCTTTGTTAGGCAGTGGCTGTAATGCACATCTGAGTATTTTAGGTGCTTCTTATTCTTCCCCTGCTCTGTGAATGGACATCACCTGAAGGCCACTGATGTAGTGTTCCACTTGCACAGAAGGAAGAGAAAGAGGAATGAGATAAAAAGTAGGAAGCAGTGTGCTTTCTGATGTCTTCATGTGCTCCTAAGAGTGGAAGCTTTTCTAGGAATTCTCTATCTACTTGGGAGCATGGAGATATTTTCTGTGACTTAGAGGACTTCAGCAGACCCATGGTTATCACTGTCTTCTTCACCAAGTGTTCTGGGTGTCTCACTATGCTTTAAAGGGGTTAAAGCCAATTTCTCTCTTATCCGTCTACTGAAATGGTTGTTGAGAGGTGTAGTGTGGCCGAGGTCCTCCTGATCACACAGAGAGCCATGGCACAAAAACACTAGAGAACAAGTGGGGAATAGGGAAGGATATGGGCTTACAAGGGTGTAGAGAGAGTACAGAGGGCAACAAAGATCACCAAAATCCCTGAAGAGTGGACCCATTACAATTCTTGTGACGGTACATTAACTTCACCAAATGATGTTACTGGGTGAAAAAAAATACTGGTGGAATTCCAAAATGTCCAAATGTTTCGTTTTGACAGTCTCAGCACACACACAGGAAAAACCTCTGTCCAGTCTGAACTGCTTTTTTTCCCAGTGGTTCCCCCCACAACCCCCCAGATAAGCTGGTGAAGAGAGAAAAACCCCAGTTTTCTCCCTGCAGGTCTAGGCTGCTCAGAGCTGCCGGGAGCTGAAGGTGTGCATCTCCTTTTTGATGCCTGGATATTGACACAACTGCATTCCCCTAATGTGCTGGGCTGACTTAGTGGCCATCTGTCTGAATTCACTGTGTTGTCCCTTGCTCAAATGACCACCCAGCCTGAACTCTGTAAGGAGGGGTTGCCAAGCTGTGGTTAACTTCTTCCACAAATAGCTCTGAAGTGTGGCTTGCTGTGTGCTTTAAGTAAAATCATGCTACTGTTCAGTTCTCCACTTGATTAAAACATATCTTTCAGTATTTAAGGGCGGGTGGTGACTTCCTGGGATTAGAAAGGGAAGTGAATTGGCTGGAAAGCAGCAAGGAAAGATGTTGTTTATGAGTAGTGGGAGGGCAGAGTAGCATGTGTTGCTGAAGTTTGGGGCTTGGCCACATTACTCAACTGCAGTTAAAGATCTGCTAAATTCACTCCAAGTCCCATTTTCTTTCTTAATAGTACACCCAGGGACGCTTTTACCAGAAGAGTGATTCATCTGCTGTGGTATTCTAGATAAATTTCTGGAGAGCAGGACTCCCTTGGGCTGCCAATGTGACCATTTGCCTCAGGACAAATGCCCTCACAGCCTGTCAAACTGGCTGAACACAGACTTCTTAAGATTTAGGCTTTTCCAACATGTTAGATTGCACTTGGCACCACAATTTTCTTCCCATAAAAGATGTTTTGAACAGTTTTGGAAATCCTTGCTTTCTCACGACTTCAGCAGGGTGTAGCACTCCTTGGGCTCCAGCTGCTGCCAGAGAGTCTGTGTGCAGGGCTGCTCGTCAGGAAGAGCCTTCATCACCCACAGAAGGTGCAGGTACAATAAACTTACCAGCACAGTCACTGCTTAACGGGTCTGTATGAAAAATGAGGGAGCACGCTCAGGTGCTCCTTGTCTATTTTACAGAAGTGGAAAGCGTGAGTGTTTTGAAGACACAGAAATTGCGGTGGATCTCAGCTCGATGAAGAGAGATGTTTTCTGCTATGGTTTTGTTTCAAAAAGAAAAATTGATAAAACAACCTATTTTAAGCCTTTTAATGAACAATTGTTTGGGGTAGCTGAAACATTGGCTTCCTGACAAAGCCAGTGAGGGATTTCACGTTATTTTATAGGTACATGTGTGCAAGGCTTAGAGCAGGGAAAGTGGTTATGATCTCCAGAGTCATTGGAGTGGAGGGGCAAGTCAAGATTGCTGGGTTTTGGCCCAAACAAACTAACTTGCTCATAAATATTATCACCCTCTTTCCTCTACCTTTTTTCCATTTGTCAAATTAGTAGGATAAAACTTTCAGATGTGTTGAGATCTCATAGTTTTTTCTAAAGGATCTAAAGAGCCTTGGACAGAAAACAATATTAACATATACTGGTTTTTTTCTGGGGTGAATTAAGACGAACTTGACCAGCAAGTAAAGGAAGGTTTTTCTCCCACTCTACTCTGTCATAGTGTGAACATCTGAAGTACTGTGTCCAGTTCTGGGCTCCTTAGTTCAAGAGAGATAAAGAGTTACGGATAGAGTGCAACATGAGGCTGTGAAGATGATTACAGGACTAGAGCATCTCTCTTAAAAGTAAAGACTGAGATACTTGGAGATTTTTAGCCAGGAGAAAGCTGAGCGGGGATCAATGCTTATCAGTGTCTAAGGGTTGGATCTCTTCAGTGGTGACAAGGGACAACAAACACAAACTAAACCACATGAAATTGCATCTGAACACAAGGCAAATCTTCTATACTTTGAGCATAAAAGAGCACTGGAAGAGTCTGCCCAGAGAGGTTGAAGAGTCTCCTTCTCTGGGTCCTGTGCAATGTACTTAGTTGAACCTGCTTTAGCAGAAAGGCTGGAGTAGACAGTCTCCAGAGGTCCCTTCTAACCCCTACCATTGTGTTATTCCATGGTGTATTTGCAGAAATAAAGTCAAGAAAACCCCAGCTGAAAAAAAACCCTCTAGGTTCGAGCATGAGCTAGTTGCCCTCTTGTCCCTTTTTTGATTCTCATTAGCTTTACACCATAACTACTGGCTTTTACTGTGAATGTTGAGAAATTCCCCAACTAATAGTAGCGGTCACAGATGAGGAAACTGAAGTAGCATATTTTAAAATCGACATTAGTTAAATTAGTGATGTTCTTATGCTGCAGAAACACATTACTTTTATGGCAGTGGTTTCTGTTGTATTTATGCTCATCCACTGATCTCGTCAGGGTGCCAGATGAACCGTCCACACAAGGCCTGAACCAGCTGGGTCTGGTATTAATGGAGCAGGGGATATGCTAATTGTATTAAGTATTCAGAGACCAGTGTTTCAAAGCTGGACCAGGCTGAGCTTCCCTGTGCATGGTTTTTCCACATGATCCTCTATAATCTTTTGAACTGAAAGTCTACATGGGTGCTCAGAAATTTTCCTCTTCTGGGTGGCAGGACTGTCTCACCTGATGCTAGCTTGAGTTCATTTTACATTACAGCAGTAAGGTGAATTGGCTGCAGACTGGAACATGAGAGATTTTCAGTTCTTTGCCAGAGGCCCCTCTCTTTCAGCTCAGGCTCAGGTTTTTTTCACATCTAAGTGAAATCTCTTCCTCATAAAAGAGTATTTTCTGTAAGATGCAGGGGTTGCACTGACATTTTAGTTGTTACTGCAGTGAATTTCTTGCTAATTTTGCTATTTTTAATGTGAGCAGTGCAGTGATGCTCATGAACTTTTAAACCTCTTCTCAAGCACAGGGTGGACACTGATTTTCTCAGACATGCAAAGCAGTTCTCTGTAACTGGCAGAACAGTCACTAACAGCTGGTTTGGGGGAAAATACCTCTGGTACCAGTAAGGAAAGACTATGGCACAATGTCTTTTTGTTGTAAACTATAAAGTCACCCAAACACTACCGGCTGGTGTCAGCAACCCTTGCTGTAGCCTGCCAAAGTCAGGTTTCTGTGAAGGAAGTCTCTGACTTCCTAGGAATCTCCTTTAGCAGCTTCAGTGACGAAGAGAACAGGGTGATCGTTACTGACAGGCACCGAGGAGATCACAAAAGGGGAATCACTTTTGAGCAGTCTCAAGTCTTTGAGAGTTCAGGATTTTCTTCAGGGATATTTCTTCACAGAGAAGGAAGAGATGGGTCAAATATTTCTAAGCCCAAGAAACAAGAGCACTAACAATCACTTTGAATCTATTTCAAATTAAACAAGAATTTTGTTAACACCAAGATTTATCAGATATAACAAAGAAAAGGAAGCATTGGGTTCAAAGGGCTCTTATTTCAGTCAGAACAGGATCCCATAGGTCCAGTCACAGAGGCACATGGCCAGGTTTTCCCTCTCCACTCTGCCCTGGTGAGACCACATCTGGAATAGTGTGTCCAGTTCTGGGCCCCTCAGTTCCAGAAGGACACAGAGCTGCTGGAGGGAGTCCAGCGCAGAGCCACAAAGATAATGAAGGGAGGGGAGCATCTCCCTGATGAGGACAGACTGAGGGAGCTGGGTCTCTTGAGCTTGGAGGCTGAGGGGTGACCTCATTAATGTTGATCAATATGGAAAGGGCAGGTGTCAGGTGGAAGCAGCTAGGCTCTGCTCACTGTCATCCAGTGACAGGACAAGGACAATGGGTGTCAGCTGGAACAGAGGAGGTTCCACATAAACATGAGAGGAACTTTTTCATGGTGAGGGTGACAGAGCACTGGAAAGGGCTGCTCAGGGAGATTCTGAATTCTCCCTTTCTGGAGACATTTAAAACCTGGACATGTTCTTGTGCGACTGGATCTAGGGTATCCTGGTCTGGCAGGGGGATTGGACTGGATGATCTTTCAAGGTCCCTTCCA
Source organism: Upupa epops (assembly GCA_013397515.1). Lineage (NCBI taxonomy): Eukaryota > Metazoa > Chordata > Aves > Bucerotiformes > Upupidae > Upupa > Upupa epops. The sequence goes on from VZRI01003118.1 coordinate 85,698, forward strand.
ATCTCTAACAGTCTGTGATTCTGTGATCCTGTGAATTTAAATCTGTGGTTTATAGCTTTGCTTTTAAGTTCTTTATGTTTGTATATAAAGTTTTACCCATTCTAACTAGCATTTTTTTTTACATGACTAGAGCTCGGTCTGCATTACATACCTTCTTCCACTCATCTCTGGTCTGGAACACTTAGAACGTTATTGCTATTTCATTTCACATATAAGCATCAGCTAGTTGCAACTAGGAGAAGAAAATGTTTCCATTGTGTCATCCCATTCCTACTCCACTGGTCAACTTCTCAGTTATAGTTGTGATAAAATTAGTTCAAAGCATGAAGAACTTGAACAACCCATGTCCAGCAGTTATCAGGTATTGATAAAGGAATCAAAGCTGACAAGGGCTTCAGCTGGAAAACTTATATTGTTCTGCTGGGGTTTTCAACTCTGAGTTTGCTGTGGTAGGCAGGAGCTGAGGTTTATCAGAGAACTTGGGAATGAAGTTATACTGAAGCAGGGCAGTTTGTTTATTCTCTCATTCATATTTGCGATGAAATTTTCATCACAGACATTGTAATTACTGATCGCAAATCCAGAAGGGATCCTGATCTTTATTCCAAAGTCCAGGGTAACTCAGATTCGTGGTCCATGTTGATGGGGGAGAGGTGACGTCAGACAGATGTCATTAAAATAAACACGATTTTTCCAATGCAGTGGCTTTCCAGCTCTTCCACATCTTTCAGGATCAACCACATTATGCCTCACACAGCAGATGTTCATCTGCAAAAGGTCATTTTCTATCAAGTAACTGCTCTCATACACAAAGAGACCATTTCAACCTTGTTCCTTCAGTTTGTCTGCTCTGTGATCAATATCACAGTCTAGACTAGATGAGTGCAGAATCTGATTGCAGCTTAATTTCCCTTAAGAGTAGCTAGACCTGCTGAAACGGCTTGAATATGCGCGCTGAATAAGCAGGCTGAGCGACAAATGTCCTCATGCCATATTGGGAAGCCCAATTAGCACAGCAGAGTGCATCTTGCTGTGTTATTTTTCTCTCCATTGCCTTTTGAAAAGATTAAGCTCTGGGACAGTCACTGCCAAGTAAAGGAAAATAACATTAGTGTCCGTCACTGAATAATTAATTCTAGGGAAGCTGCAGAAGCATATGTGTGCTTTTAATTTTTCAGTTTATATAAGATTCACCTTAAATACTTGAAGATCCACTGGCAGTATGTGGAGCACTTAGTGACCACTAAGGAATGTAACCCAATTCTTCGCTAGATTTAACTGGGGCAGTGGAAAGAATTGCCTTCTCTACCAATCCTTGTCACACCCACTGGTAGATAGCACTATCCCCATGGTGTGGTTGGAGGTGCCTCTGCTCTACAAAATGCAAAGCCTAGAGGCAAAGAGCTCTGATGAGAATGACAAGGTCATTATTAGGTTTGACTGAATGCACTGACTAATGAGGGTGGGTAGTTTTATTTTGGGTGGCATCTGCTTTCCCTAATGTCAGCAGTCTCCCTGTCTCAGTTGCCTCAGTGAACTGCCTCCTGAAAGGCTTTACTTTAAGGCTCAGCTTTAAGCCTGAATTGACACCAACTGACTTTAAAATGATTGGCTGTGATTTCTGGTGGTTTCAAAATGCTTGATGGCAAGGTCTGTCCCTGTTGCACAGTTGCCAACTTTGGTAGAGAAGCAGAAGGGAAAAACTGGACCAGTAATTGCCTCTGCTGTCAAAGTTTAAACCACTGGTTTATGTTGGTATCTTTAGGTTCCCAGAGACTGCTCTTGGTCTGGTTTGTCAGATGAAGTGACCTTGCCTCTGCAGAGCTGCTGCACCAAGGTTTTGTTGGATGAAGGGAAGGTATCAGAAGGCTCTTTTCCCTGAACTAGCAGCCAGGAAAGGAGAAAAGAGTGCCAGGGGATGTGCTCCAATGACTCATCTCAGCTAAGTAATGCCTAAGATCCCATCAGCATCAAATACAAGCCAAAGTGATGTCAGGACACATTTACCCAGCCTATTGGGCTGCACAGCTTATTCCACCATGGGGACTCTTGGCTGAACTTATGTCTACCTCTCTGTTTTCTCTCCCTGTTCCAGCTACTTCCACTGAAGGTAATGAGGAAGAACCTGCTTATGAGTTTAATTTTTATGCTGAGATTTAAATAATTCAGCTCTGGAGGTGTCAGTGAAAAGAAGAGCAAATAAAAGGAATGGATGTGGGGCATTGAAGACAAAGAGCTTAGGTATCTCCCAGTCAGGGATCACTCATACAATGGGCCATTAAAATTTAGCTGAGTTGAGTGTGTTGTTTTTAATTTGTATTCCCATAACATACTCTGTTAAGGAGGGTGTATGCAGCAAATGCATATTAATGATGCTACACATTTGCATATTATAGATCCATAATACCAAGGGTGTAGTAAAAATCTTTATGAAAAGTAGTGACTATGCAGCAGTCAATTTTCTCTCTATCTCAACCATTTTAATGCTTCTTCTCTTTTTGCACACAGAGATGCACACACACGCACTCACGTGCAAAACCCCTACAACCGATAGCTATACAACATTAAAGGGCTAATGACCTGCAAAATTACATTTATAGAAGATGAAGAAATGTTAAATTTATATAGGGAATCATCAAATTGCCTCTCCTTCTGGAAGACTTCCAGTTCTTTGTTCCTTTGTTCTAAAATTGTTTTAAACTGACAACCTTCAGAATGTATTGTTTTTAAAAATGTATATTTAATCCAGCTCAGAGTTAGTGCCAGGAGAAAATGATCCTGAATTTTTCATTTTCAGAATAATCTGCGTGGCTGAGATACAAATTCCTGCAGCTCAGCTCTACAGTGAAAACTTGTCCTGTCTGGGCTAGCTCTAAGTTGTTAGACCCTTAACTGAGTTATATTTTCCAGACAGGTTTTAACCAACAGAGAAACATTCCTAAAATAGAATCATGGAATCACCAAGGCTAGAACAGACCTTCAAGATCACCAAGTGCAACCGTCCACCCTACAAACCCCCTAAACAAATCTGGAGAGTTGCAGACCCTCCTGTCTGAATGAGACCAACACCACAGCCTACGGACAGCTCTCAGTTGGTCTAAATGTGTCGTGAAAACTGCCATTGCTGTGGTTAACACTTTGGATGCAACGCGCTGCCTTCGTGTCCTGAAAGTGCAGCCTAAGATCAATATTTTCAGTTTATGCACAGATCTTCCTCTCTTACATATTAAGGTGTATCAAAAGTGGAAGACTACGGGGTGAATGCAGGTGAGGGTCTGAACTGTAGGTGTTATCCATCTCCTTTACTCTGCATTTATGTTTTTATCATCTACACAGGTATTGTTTCCTTTTGGATTTACTTTTAACCTGAAAACCAAAGAAGGCCACAAAATACATTGCCCTTGGATCTCAGTGCTGAAAGATAGAGACTGGGGGAGTACCTGCTTTGTGTTCTCCTGTCTCTTTTACTTAGGTGTAGGGAGAGAAGGAATGCTGAATGCATTTGGCTGGAGTAAGGATGGTCATATGCCCTGCATCCTGTATGCCTGCAAGCACAGTCTATGGCTGTTCATGCCTTGGGGCACCCGCAGGTATATTCAATGCTGTCAAGAAGCCAGGGCCAAGCCTTAGTGAGTTGTGTGCATCTGTCTGCCATATAAAGTTTATGTGAGGGGTAAGGCAGTGATCATAAAGTCACCTGAGAACACATGCTCTGATTGTTGGGGTGATGAGAGGACTGAACAGGGAAATTCCCCGAGGTTTGAGTTTTATCCTGGCTGTACTACTGTTTTCACTGAACCCAAATTTCTCCATTGCTATAATCCAGTTATCTTGTGAGTGAATCTAATTGGGACAGAACAGACTTAAACATTGTGAATGACTAAAAAGGAAATAGAAATAGGGGAAGTGGGCATAGTTTTTCAGGGAAATTAAGTGGATGCAACATGGATTAATGTTCCTAACAGGTCAGCTAAGGAACATGCTTATATCCTGACTCTGTTTAACACAATCCCAACGGGAATGCTCATGAATAAGAAGTGGAAGCAAAAAGAGTCAAGACCTCACTATTTTTTCCTTAGTCAGTTGAAGGACCAGTTGCCCCATCCTAGTCCCATTAGACCAAAAGGGAATTTTACCATTGACGTTAACGGGAACAAGATCTGTCCCAGTAACCGGCTATTTTGAAGCTGCTTCTGTCACCCTTGCTGTATTGTTGCTGAGAGTACAGAACATCCTTGCCCTCTGTTTTTCACTCCTTAAGATTTCCTTAGACTACTTAGGCGGAGAGTGACTGTAAATGCTTAACCTTTGTCAATGGCAGACGTACAACAGAGTTTGGCTGCCTCCATCTATTTCCTTGTGGACAGTGATTTAAGATTCCATCCAAAACATTTGTTCAGAAGGATATGACTAACATGAGAATCTGTCGCTGTGTAAACACAGTGACCAGAAACTATTTGGCAGCACGTTGGATTTGCTGGGTAATAATTAGGTATTTGCATTTGCTTTAACAGCACCGGTCGTGATGATCTCATGTCGGTCAGTATTTTTATGGATAGCTCATCAGAATTTTTTTCACTTTGCAATGATTCAGCATAATTACATGAGAGGTGAAGAACATTTAAAGAAAACTACTTATTTCAGTAACTAATGTAAAATTTCAGGAGAGGACCACATTAGGAATGACATGCTGGGCTCACACGAGAAGAACAACGCCTGCATTTACTGGAAATATTGCAGTGAGGGTGAGTGAAGTCATTGAGAACAAATTGCTGTTCCTTTCCTAAATAGGCTTGGGCTGGAATAGGGTCCTCTGGGTTGTAACCAGATTTAGCCTTCACAGCCAGTCTGTTCCACAGAAATGGAGTACATTCTCTTGGGAAACAACTCTACCAAAATGTGCATGAGAATTTTTGGGGTGGGAGTGACCCACAGACCTGACGCAGTTACAAATGCATTAAAAGCCAGAAGCAATTTGCTGTTGTTCGGGTGGTTTCAGAAGAGCACAGTAATTTATTGACACTACTATCATTGCAGCAGGGGTAATGTTTTACTTATCCAACTGTGTCAAAAGTTACGGGCACAACAGGTATTTCAGTCCCTCATTCAAATACCTGTTACTCACTATCATGAAAACTACAAAGGCTGTGAAGCCTTAATGATACAGATCCGAGTACACACCGATAAGCTTGAAGGGCATATAATTTGTATGAACTTGTGTACCTTGTATTGACTTTGTTTTCAGGGCATCATAAAAGAGTAGGAAAATATTGTGCAATAGCCAGTACAAACAAATTTGCTTTTCATTCTCCTACTCCTAAAGAACTTGTGAAAATGTTTGAGGACAAGACCTTTTCCTGCCCACTTGAGGAAGCAAGGACAGCATTATCCTGTCTGACTGTCTGCAAGAAGCAGACAAAACTCACATTTCCCTGCTTTCCCCACCTCAGATCACCTGAACAGATCCTAGGGGATAATGAAAGTCAAATAACGTGCTCTGAGAACTACAGGAGCCATAGACTTCACCATGAACTTTCAAAATCTAACAAAGGCAAAGGTAATTGTGTGGACAGTACCAACCCGTGGATTGTACTAGTGCTGCTCACAGTATCATTCTGTGCTTGGCACTGTGTTGAGCTGGGGAATACATTTCTCTGTCGTTTACTTGCAGCATCGCCAGGTTAGATCTAACCCTGGTGCTTCCAGTTCCCATGCAGAACGTTTCTTCTTGTAAATAATTTACTTCATATCCATAAGCACTCTAGCTATGGTAGAATCATGAGGACAAGAAATCACCAAATCCATCCCTCTCTTTAGGGGAAAAGACAACAAACTGATGACCGGGGGCAAGATGAGAAGGCAGCAGTACTGTGCAGTACACATGTCTCTCTGTACCAGCCAACTAACTACAGCTGGGAGTGCTGCATTTGCTCGACTATCCCTCACTCTTTTTCATGGATCACCTGTGGTTTCTGAGTTCTGCTGCCAACGATATTTGAGAAATAATGAGAAATCTCTGCGGTGGAGGCTTTTCCAACTTTCTAAAATTTAAAGGAGTGAAATTTAATTTCTGTAGGGAAATTTGGTAAAGGCAAAGTGAGATTAGGAAGAGAGGAGACTCTCGTCCTAGTGTGAGTTCTCCTTTTTCCTTTAAATTCCTCTCTCCCTGTCTTTTCTTGGCGGAGATTGTCAAGTAATCTATTAAAAACAACTCTTTACAATGTCACCATCTCATTATTTCTCCACTGACAGTGCTGGTAATAGGGACTGTTTCAGAAAGGAAAATAATCTCAAGGTCTTGGCCTGCGGTGCCTTGGAGATGTGATTAACTTGTCAGAGGTACAGACAGCTCCCAACTCATTCAAAGCAGGAGACTAGGACTAGCTGGCAGATACTGGGTGTTTTCTAAGGTGGGAATGGAACAGATTCATCTGGATATTCCACATTCACACAGCAGTGGCAATGGACTGTCATTCCTGAAGTCTGGATATGCCTTTCATCCTGATTCCAGGTGTCCTTCCAAAAAGAGGTCACTTTACCTGAACTTCCTCATCCACTCTTCCCACCTTAAGTCCTAAGTGTTCCCACTCTCCAATCTATGGGTTGGTTGCTCCCTGGCAATGAAGAGACAGAGAACCAGCACTTGCGCCGGGTTAGTTATCCTGGTTGGAACAAGCTGGAGACTTGTTCAGCAGCAGACCAGATGGGGTAGTAATTTCCATTTGTGATGCTGTGATGAATAGCTGTGGAGAGTAAACTTCTCAGCTGGAGTGGCAAAGAGCATGTGGACAGCACTGTGTGGTAGCTACGCTAAGCAACAGAAGCAACTGGGTTGTCTGTACAATTTCCCAGCCCTTAAATGAAAACAATTACCCTAAAGCCTGCCCCAGCCAGGATTAGCGAGGTAATTCTCCCCCTGTAGTGGGCATGGGTGAGGCCTTCCCTCAAGCACTGGGGGCAGTTCTGTGCCTCTCCCTTTAAGAGGTTGAGGGGCTGCAGGAGGTCCAGAGGAGCAACAAGGCTGGGGAAGGGACTGGAGGGACAGTCTGATGGGGAGAGGCTGAGGGAGCTGGGGGTGTTTAGCCTGGAGAAGAGGAGACTAAGGGAGGACTTTCTACTTCTCTACAGCTCCCTGAAGGGAGGTTACAGACAGGTGCACCTCAGACTCTTCTCCCAAGCAACCAGTGCCAGGATGAGAGGGCAGAGCTTGAAGCTGCCAGGGGAGAGTTAGGGTGGATTTTAGGAAGCCCTTCCTCACAGAAAGGGTGCTCAGAGCCTGGAATGGACTGTCCAGGGCAGTGGTGGAGTCCCCATCCCTGGAGGTGTTGAAGGACAGCCTGGCTGTGGCCCTTAGTGCCCTGATCTGACCAATGTGATGTTAGGTCCTGGGCTGGGCTGGATGAGCTGAGAGGGATTTTCCAGCCTCAATAATCCTGTGTTTCTGTAAAATACTGGAGCATCATCGCATCTGGTCCCCAGTTAGAAAACTGATATATCTATTTAACTTCCCTTTGTTTTCTGGTTAAAGGTGCTCTCAAAAAGAGGGAAAGAAGTGTGAGGAATGGATTGCAGAGAGGAGCTCTAAGTACACTGGTACAAATATAGGATGACTAGCCACAAAAAAAACCTGAAAACAATGATGACGACGACAACAACAAATTACTTACATTTCTCAACCCCTGATGATGATGCCAGGAAGAAGTGCTCTGATAAATCATATCTGGCAGACAACCACAAAAATATGGATGAATCTTCTTTCAATCAAACCTGAGAAACAAAAGTCTGAGGAAGCCCATGAATTTTAAAACTACATCTGGAAAAGGTGAAGGGTTTGTATTATATTCTTTTATGAATCTATCTCAAGCTTCTGATGAAATTATCTTGAAGAAGAATAACTTTTAATAAACAGTTATCCCACTTAAATTGTTGATATTTGTGGGGGGATTTTCATGCCCAGTTCTGTTCTGAAGACTTAATTCCCAGACATTTCTTTAACTCCCTGGACCACTGTATGTGGAATACATTGTTCTAAGCCAGATGGTGATACCAGCTTGATGCAACCCATTAAACAGGATTGGTTTTGAGCTGCCAATGATGTTTCTCACCTTTATCAGTTTTAATATTCCCTGTCCTATGCTTCTTTCACATGCATTTTTAAACTAAGCAGACTGGGTCAGCTAATTTAATGAATGAAGTTAGGAAAAAAATACCAGAGGGAGAGGTGGGGAAAGAAAAGGTAAGAGGAGAGGAGAGGAGGTGAGAAGAGAATTTTGAATTTCAGAAGCACTCAGGACTTGCTTCCTGGACAGCCTTGACTGTGATGACAAAACCAGCCCACACCGCATGTAGGTGTCCTCCAGTGGCAGNACAAGGCACTCAGGCCTTGTTTCCTGGACAGCCTTTGACTGTCCAGCCCACACCGCATGTAGGTGTCCTCCAGTGGGAGCATCACAGGTAATTTTTTCCATATAAATTCTCTCAGAATTTAGTTTTTGCTGACAATGTTGTTCCCATGCCTGACTTGACAAGATGCTGCTGGTGAAAACGTTGGCACTTTGATCCTCCACTGAGGAGAGGTGAGTGGATCTAATGTGGTGAGGAACTGAGACGAAACAGGCATCAGAAAAAGGCTAAGTTTTTCCACTTCAGAAAAATGCTCCTGTTGGTTTAGTTTCCCTGCAGATCCCAAAGCAGATCCCAGACTTCCTGAATCTGCTGTCAGCAAATCTCTGCAAAACCCTCTGAAAAATTGTATAGTTCCCTTTCAGTGCTGGTCACAGAGAGGATGAAAACCTGCTACTACTATCAGTATCTCCTTTATGCCTAATGACAGAGATAGATCTCAGGTTTCCAGCCCCCTCAGGCTTTCACAGAATCACATGGTTTTTGAGGCTGGAAAAGCCCTCTCAGCTCACCCAGCCCAGCCCAGGACCTAACATCACCACATCAGCCAGACCAGGGCACTAAAGGCCACAGCCAGTCTGTCCTTCCACACCTCCAGGGATGGGGACTCCACCACTGCCCTTGGCAGTCCATTCCAGGCTCTGATCACTCTTTCTGTGAGGAGAGGCTTCCTAACATCCAATCCAACCTAACCCGCCCCCGGTGCAGGTAGCTGAAGAGAGGGAGAAGATTTCTCCTGAGTCTCCTCCTCCTCATCTCCAGGCTAAACACCCCCAGTTCCTTCAGCCTCTACTCATCAGACTTTCCCTCCAGTCCCTTCCCCAACATCATTGCTCCTCTGGACCCACTTCAGCACCTGATTACCTTTGTGTGGGTGTCCAGCAGTGCCCTATGCAACAGAATCTATCCTTTCTCCCATGTGATGATAACAAAAGTTGGAAAATTAGGTTCTTAGCAAATGTGTGAAAATAATACAGACACAATCTCAAGGCAAGTATACAGACACAGATATAAGCTCGTCTTGGAGCTCTTGCTTTATTACACATGTTGGTGCAATAACTGAAATCTTTAGACCCTTTTTTAATTGCCAAAGTGTGTGTCTCGTTCCCTTTGTAAAATGCCTTTGCTCAGCGCTATTCAGTGAAAGAAGGATCCCTACAAGAAGTATGGACCAAAGGAATGGGGCATATAATAAAGAGGAGATGTATGAAATATTAACAATCTCTTATGTGATGATGTCTCAAGAAACAGAAAGGTATAAACATGTAAATAAAATACCCTTTGTGTGGTAAAGAACTGCTGCACACTGGCATGCAGATACGTATTTCCTCCTCTTCTTGATTTTCTTTACATGGAAGGTGATTGCACAGCAGATACATCCATTGTTTCCTAGTGACTTGGGTCTTAGCTCTCCTACACTAAGTCTGCAGTCACAGCCTTTCAATTCAGCATTAGCTTTCTGGTTTAGGAGGCTCTTCAAATGAAGATTTACACTCAGAAGCATAATGAAACAAACAGGGACAGTTTTCTTTCGCATTATTTGTGTAAAATATTGCCATAGGGAGAGAAAAGTTACCTTGATCATGAAATAGTGTCTGAGATGGATTATATCACAGACTTAGTTCTCTCCCTTTGGCAGTGGTTTACTGACAGTCCCTTGAAAAGCAGTCAGAATTTACACCCTCTGTCTGCATGCCCATACACATACTCAATTCTTTAGGACTGGCTTAAATCCAAAATCTAATTTTTAAACCTGTAAAGTTATGCATAGAATTTTGTATCTACAATTTGTTGGCATAATTTAAGTCCCTGGAACAGGTAACGAGACTGTGTTCTAAGTTATTGAGCTCTAAGGTACATTAGGTGAAGCATTGTCTTATTGATGTCGCAGAAAGTAGCCCATATATTTTAGAAAGCAGAACTTCCTGCCCTGTATTCTTTGGTGCAAAGGACAAAGACAAATCTGATGCTTGGTTATAAAACTCCAGCCATGCTACAACGCCATAGAACTGGTATAGAAGCATAGAATACTTTGTGTTCAAAGGGACCTTCAAATGTACCTCTTACCTCTTGAGAGTCCCACTATAAATTAAATCTCTTCATGATACAAAGCAGAAACATTTTGTGATCCTCATTGTGCTTTGTATTCTCCTGGTGAAAAGCAAATATCAGGGGAAAGAGAAACCTAATGGGAGATCTCCTGTCTCGGTTGTTCTCAGGCACTCCAGTAGCCATTTGTGTGTGTGGATAACTGGGCAAGAGCATTCCTGGGGCTGCTGCAATTGACACAAGGTACTGACGGGATGGACATCTGCCTGCCTCCAGACTCCAGGGGAAGAAATGAGTGGCTTCCAGCCAGTTTTGCCTGGCCTAGTGATGAGAGCAGCTCAGCCAAATCAGGGAATCTGGCAGTGAAATATAGAAATTATAATAATGACATTTTGGGCTAGAGTAATAAGGAGGCGCCGGCCTTGGTAAATGTGGCCCAGTGGTGATGCGCAAATCAATCCCCATCTGCTGGAGGCTTTGCAAGACTTTAAGACTTGCACTTTTGAGTTCACAGATTTTTATTAAACCAGATAGATCATTGGGGCAAGGCTTAGGGACAGATAACTCAACTGTGACTTCTGTCTTGAGTCCTTTCCAAAGCATGGCACTTCAAATACTAACAGTAAGGTTTCTGTTTCCCTTCACAGATCTGCTTTACTTTACTGTTTGGAGTGTAAAACAGGGATGAAAAGAGACTGGTTGGATACTCCTGAGCTGCTTCCTCCATCTTTTTGTGTGCTGACGTTTCAGGATATGCTGTCTTTCCTGAAAACTGCAGTGAGAAATGTTGCATTTGGGATTGGCTGATTTTTGATGTTCACTAAATGCACAGAAGGGGTGTTGTATGCTATTCCTTCCATCTCAAACCCTGTCTTTTTTGGCTATTGATACAGACCACTAACATAACTCACACATATTTTGTGGTTTTGCTCTGTGAAAAGGAAGTATTAAGCTCTACAACACTGTAATAAATTTATTTGGTTTTGATAGAGTTAAACTGCCTGAATGCCACCATTTTTATCAGCTATAAATTTCTCAAGGAGCTGTGGCATGAAGGACCTTTCATACTCTGTTTTGACTTAAAATGGATAAATAATTTGCAGAGATCCCTTCAGGAGATGTCAGTTCTTTCTGTCGTGTGAAGTTGTCTGCAAATGCATTTTGTGATGAACTGCACTACTGTCGATTTGCAGTGTTTGACATGTGAGCGAGGCTGGTTACCAACCTGCTGGGGGGCTGTTGCTTCTGATCCCTGTAGGATGGTTAATGCAATATCCAAAGCAAACGTGTGTTTCAACTGCAGTATCGTTGCCACTGGCAGAGTTTCTTGAAGAAACATCTAAGGCCAGCACCAAGATTCTGACCATCCTGGGCTAACGAGCCCATTACATGAGTAGAGACAACGTGGTAACAAGAGTTTGTGACTTCAGCTCTGGGATAGCCTACCCTTTCTGGAGAGAGAGAGGCAAATTCGGCTTCTACCTTGTGGGAAACTAAACAGTCAATGAGAAAACCGTCTGGGTCCCATTTTTCTGATGAAGACCTTAACTGCACAACGGTTGAGTAGTCAAGACTGCAAGGTCATGATAAGGGCTGGACTTCATCCCAAATCCTAGGCCAGTGTTGGAAAACTAAATTTGCTATCACTTAACTGAAACAAAGACGATTGGAAATACCTATTCAGTTAATACAGGAGAGACTGAGCTAGCTTCTTCTGCCATTCAGTGTTTCCTGAACTTTCTCTTCTCTTTTCTGTAGTGTCTGTCATAGCTTTTTTTTCTTTCCTGGGGTGAGAAGATTTGAGCAGTTAACCAAAGTGTCACTGTCAGAGTTAACCTATTCTCTGTGTTAAATGGCACTGTTTAACCTCTCTGGAAGAGAGTGACCTCCACCAGAGTGTCTGAGGCTGGCATTTAGTTAGGTATTTTCTCAGTGACCCTCTGAGGACCTTCCAAATATACTGGCCATTAGAGGTGGGCAAGGTTTTCAGACTGAAGCAAAGAGGCAAGGTCTGTTGTTTCATTTTCTTGATTCTTCTGACACTGAATGGAAAAGAAAGATATTCCCTGAAATTAAATAATGAAAAAAACCCCTTGTTCTAATCCATCCAGTGCTAGCTACCAGCTACCAACCTGTAAATTGCCATCAGTGTGGAGGAGTCTGTTGTACTGACAACTAACACCAGACGAGCAGTTTTACTCACTGCTGACGATGCCCGGTTAAGTCTCTTAAAGTAGATTAAACGCTTGAGTCTGATATTTCACTTCTCTGTTGTGTGATGAGTAGGTTTAATCTCAGCCTCCTGACACCTGGCTCAGTATACTTCTTCACGTTTCTGTCTCTAGTGGGAGACTCACACAGATAGTCTTATCGCAGAACCATAGAATCATCAGGGATCAGAGGGGACCTCAAAAGATCATCCAGTCCAATCCCCCTGCCACAGCAGGATCCCCCAGACCAAGTCGCACAGGAACAGATCCAGGCGGCTCCTGGGAGTGTACTCTCTTGGCTGTTTATGGAGATGATAAAGCCTGATTTTGACAATTCTACTGTGACCTTCTACATCTTTGAGTGGCACTGGTAGTTACTGAGTCTGACCTGACTCCAGGTCTGGAATTTGGCTTCTGTACAATAGGAGAAAAGTAGCTCCTCCCATCTGCTCTGCTTAGAGGTGTAAAAACGCAGAAGTTATTGCTTTTCTGAGGACGTCTGGATAGTCTTGTACAGAGTTGTTTACTACTGCTTCTCATGTGGGTGTCACTCTCATGAGTACAAGGGCAGAAGAGAAATGTGCCTGTTTATCCCCCTATTTGCATCAAACTTCTGATGAGAAATTCCCCGTGGAATTTTTCCTACCTAGTCAATGATTAGGAAGATGACTGGCAATACGCCTGCCATTGTTGACGGGTTAATGTGACTATGAGACCCGTCCTTCACGTCATACAGCACTACTAAATATATCTATTATTAGAGCTCATTAGATTTGCCAAATGTCTACATGTTTTCCTGACTCCTAGCTCTCAACATGCTTTTGGCCAGCTGACTCATTGATTCATGACGTCTGTCCGGCTGTACTGCTGGTAGCATTCATGTTTTTCATTATTTACTGACCACCAGACTTTTATCTTCTACTTTGCTCCCTTTCTCCCCCTGCAGCATCATCCAAGAGAAAGATTCCAGCCTTACCCAAACCCAAAATTACAAAGAGACAAATAAACGAACAGAATTGCTGCTGGCTGTGCAGACTTTGAGAAGCAGAGTGTTTTACAGACCCACACAATGACAGTGTCGTAAAGAAAAGCTAAGTGAGTTCCTTTGTGAGCTGGTGGGGTGGCTTCACTTCAGAGTAAGAAAAACAGCTCTGAGGCTTTCCAAAGTCAGTGTCAGAGCTGTATTTTTACTCGGAGGAAAGAGAGAGAAAAGGAGACTGGCAGAGAAACTGTGCTAGAGAAACTACTTGAAGAGCAGGTGTTTCATGGCAGGTCAGAGCACAGTAACCCAGCTGAAAAAGTGTTGTGACAAGGTATAATATTGGCACGGATCACGTTCAATGTATTTCCAATCACAGCTATTGTTCTGCTTAACTGATGCTGGCAAACAACCTTCATGCAACTCCTTAGGTACAGAGGATCAATGAGCTATTCATTGATATGCTGTGATACTCAGATATCATACACAGGGAGGAATACTGAAACTCCTGCTTCCCTTAGTGCTGGAATCAGGAGCTCCCTGTTCTGCTTTTCCCTGTAAAGTAGGGTTAAAACTTGGATCAAATCTGGATGTAAGCATTTGAGGTGATTGTGAACCAAGAGAACCCGGGGCACACCCGGTGTTACAAGAAAGGTATTGATTGCATCTCTCTGAATATTTTTTGTGCCACATGGTGCACATGCTAAGCAAATTGAGAATGACTAATGGGGTTAAATGTGATCATTATCTCCATAGCTCCATCAAGTATTGGCTCAGAGCTGCTCCTTCTGCACTAATGAGATTTCACAGCACCCAGATGAGAGTTTTGTCTTTACTCCTTGTAGTTGGTACTTGTGGTAGAAAAGATAATGGGAATCATTATGCTGAATCCAAAGTCCTACAGTCAGAACCTGGTGTTTCAGCCACAGCCTAAAACTAATGTGATGTTGCTGTAAGTACCTGAGACCAGTCACCTAATGTCTGTGACTCACTTTACATCTCCAGATAAATGAGAGGGTTAATACTTACTAACTTGTCAACAAGGTTGAGATTCAGTTAAAAAAAGCTACAGTTCAGGGCCCCTCACTTCAAGAAAGAGATTGAGGGGCTGGTATGGGTCCAGAGGAGCAACGAGGATGGGGAAGGGATTGGAG
>VZRI01003118.1:102388-129070 GCA_013397515.1 Upupa epops
GCTCCAGCATGTCCACATCTTTCTTGTAATAAGGGCTCCAGAACTGGATGCAGTACTCCAGGTGGGGTCTCACCAGATTGGAGTGGAGGGGGAGAATCACCTCCCTCGACCTGCTGGCCACACTTCTGATGCAGCCCAGGATCTGGTTTGCCCTCTGGGCCACAAGTGCACACTGTTGGCTCATGCTGAGCTTCTCATCCACAAGCACCCCCAAGTCCCTCTCCTCAGGGCTACTCACCAGCCAGTCACTGCTCAGCCTGTATCTGTGCTTACTATTGCCTCACCCCAGATGCAAGGCTTTACAATTGGTCTTGTTAGACCCCATGAGATTGGTGGTGCCCACCTCTCCAGCCTGCCCAGGTCCCTCTGGATGGAATCCGTACCCTCCGGTGTGTCTGCTGCACCACACAGCTTGGTGTAGTCAGCAAACTTGTTGAGGGTGCACTCAGTGCCTCTGTCCATGTCACCGACAAAGATGTTGAACAAGACAGTGGCCCTGAATTCATCCTGTTTTTTGCCCTGTGCATTTGCACAGAAGCACTTCAGCTGGGCTGACCCTGTCCTCCTCCTGTGCCAATTCCCCCTGATTTCCTCAGGTTGATCTCCTGATGGTCACCTAGGCTTGTGGATGTCTGAGATTTCCACTGAGATGTAAAGTCCTAATTGCTTCTTGCCTGAGAAGCTGGACACTAAGTCACTTTGTTTCTTCTGAAATTTCTGAAATGAACGGAGTTTAACCTAAATTGTGATGCTGCTGGGAATCACTCCTGTGTGTCATCAATCTCCAGCCAGTTTGCACTGCACTTTTTAACTCTTCTTTTGCTCCTTCTTTTACTTAGTCTATTTCTGACTACCCTTCGTTGTGCTGCCTACTTCTCTATGAAGAGCTGAAGCATGGCCACAGTGTGTCCAAGCTGAGCTCCAGTGAGCCAGAGTGCTGGTAGAAGGTAGCTCTTTAATAGAACCAGATGTACTCTGCTCTTCTGCCAGCTGTGATGGGTTTCAATGGGGAATAACGGGTTTGTCCACAGGACAGTAACCCTGAATTGCAGAATGTGCCATGATAGTTGGAGGAAGGGTACTGCTTGGATGCTCCAGGCAGGAATGACTGTCAGGGTGGCTACAAAGAGGAGGGAAAGAAAAAAATACCTAGCTTTTACAAAAGGAGCTATTTTGGGAACTGCTCTGGCTCATTTCCCGGTTCTTTGTCCTGGGTGCAATCAGTTTAATTAGTTTTTTCATACAACTCCTGCAATGCTGCAGTTGTGATTTGTGCCCAGTAGGTCATTAATTTACTTTTGCCAGTTTTAATGCACAGCCTTCTCAGAGCTGGCAAAAACATGATTCCTAATGACTGATGATCACTGTACATCCAACAAAGCAGGTAAGAGAAAGAGAAGGCGGGCACAAGAAGCGCTGGTGGAACTACTGAATGAATAATGCCACCCACTGTGAATGTAAGGAGTTGGTGTTGTGTTAACTGTGCTCCTTACACCACCATGTCTTCTCTCAAAAAGCTTGGCTTCCATCAAGAAGAGTGTAGCCAGTAGTTTGAGGGAGGTCTTCATACCCTTCTACTTTGCCCTGGTCAGGCTTCATCTGAAATGCTGCATCCAGTTCTGGGCTCCCCAGTTCAAGAGGGACAGGGAGTGGCTGGACAGAATCCAGTGCAGAGCCCCTGAAATGATCAGGGGCTGGAGCATCTTCCTTGTGAGGAGAGGCTGAGAGAGCTGGGGCTGTTTAGCCTAGAGAGGAAGATCTCACTAATTCTTGTAAGTATATAAAGGGTGAGTCTCAGGAGGATGGGACCAGGCTCTTCTCACTGATGCCCAGTGATAGGACAAGGGGCAATGGGTATAAATCAGAACAGAAGGCAAAATTTTCTATAGTGAGGGTAACAGAGCAAGGCAACAGGCTGCTCAGAGAGCTTGTGGAGTCTCTGGAGACATTCAAAATCCACCTGGATGTGAACCTATGGATCTGCTCTAGGATAACCTGCTCTGCAGAGAGATTGGACTAGATGACCTCCAGAGGTCACTTCCAACCTCTACCATTCTATGATGCTGTGGTTCTGTGATTCTATGATCACTAGAGGAATTTAACCGCCATTTCCCACTACAATGAATTTCCACAAATCACAGCACTAGGTGTGATGTGTGCTAATAACTGAGGATTTGGGCCACTCAGACTTAAAGAGCAAGGCAGGAAAAGGACTGGGTAAGTAGCACTAGGAAGTGGACTGACCCTGTCTCTCATGTAGGTAACTCATGGACTACAGCCAACAGCTTTTCAAGCCCTCCTATCACCTTTTTTCATTTTTTCTTTGGAGATAGAGGAATTGTTTTGCCCATGCGGGATGCTCAGACCTACCCCGTGGGAAAGGTTCCCAGGTTATCTTCCTGGCTGAAGTTTGCATCAAATCTTATAGTACTACATGTGACATGAAAACAAGACAAGTGAAACGACATGTTAGCAGTTCATGAAAATGATGTTATTTCTAAGTGTCCTAGAATGGGACATCAGACTCTGAGTCAAGGTATCAATTTCCTTAAGGAGACTAAGGGGGACCTTCTCCATCTCTACCTGAAAGGAAATTGTAGACAGGTGGGGGTCAGGCTCTTCTCCCAGGCAACAAGAGGGCAGGGCCTGAAGCTTCCAGGGGAGGGTTAAGTTGGATGTTAGGAAGCCCTTCCTCACAGACAGATTGCTCAGAGCCTGGAATGGACTGCCCAAGGCAGTGGTGGAGTCCCTGTGTCTGGAGGTGTTGAAGGATAGACTGGCTGTGGCCCTTAGTGCCCTGGTCTGGTCGATGTGGTGATGTTAGGTCCTGGGCTGCGCTGGATGAGCTCAGAGGGCTTCCCTAGCCTAAATAATTCTTTGATTTTGTGAAGGTATCAACTACTATTTCTTATCCACAGAAATTAATCCCTTTTCCCAGTTTGTCCTTCTTTACACCTGTACCACCAAGGGCTTGCCAGTACCAAGGGTCTCAGTTCAGGCTGCTATCCTCCACACACCATCTGACCACACTGGATGCTGGTTCTAAGAGGCTGCACTTGTTTTTCCTTCTTTCAGCTGTTTCCTGAGAGATCATTCTTATCCAGTGCAATTTAGTGCAGGCAGCAATGGGCCACCCAAGTCCTGTTAATGGGCAGGCAAGAAGTCGCGTTCCGCGGTTATATAAGTTCAGTGGAAATGTAAAATAATTGAATTTATCCCCAGACACCAGCATATTTATCTTCCCGGCTGCATTATCAAAACAGCATGGGAACAAATTCTCATTATGTTGATGGAAATCAAATTCTGTTTCCATGTAAACCGTGTGGTGCAGCTCCTTGCCTTTGGTGCCATATGTTTTCATGATCGCAGTGATTTGAGTTGGTTAGCTTTCATTTACCTCATAGAAATATGGCAGCTGGGGAGATGGAAGGGGCTGCATGTGCTTCTGCTTTCTTGACAGCTCTGTGTATTATTGAAATCCACGTATTTATTCCCAGATGAGAAATATCATTAAGGCAATGTTAATGCCAACAGTATATCATGCTTCAGAGTGAATTATTATTAATTATTAAGTAATAATAATTTATTATTTGAAAAGTCAGCTTTCCCCACGCTTGGGGAAGTCTTGGTTACATGTTTAAGATCAGATTTGTCAGTAGGCTTATTTTTGTCATGCCCTTTTTGTCTCTGAAAAACCGACTCCTTCTAGCTTTCACATGTAGTTTAAGCCCTACCTGCTGAGAACAGGGATTACAGCAGGATATCCAGTCTGTGAAACAGGTGATCTTACTGGTGTGGGGGAGAAGAAGAAAATCGGATTCAATTTCCAGGGACTCAAACAGCTTAGCTGGATAGAACAGCATAGCTTCCAAGTTGAAACTGGTCTATATTGCCTTCACAAATGGAACTTGTTTGGGATGCATTAAAAAAATGAAGTGTTATAGCCATGGGACTTCTCTAATGGACGGAGACTGAACAATAAAAATGTCTCAAGCCTACCTCAGCTTATTATCTTAATGTCTGAGCACTGGGCATTTTGATATCATTACAGCTCCCTTGGAGGTAGGAAAGGGTTTGTTGCTCTTTTTGAAGGTGAGAAAATGTGACATAAAAAAGCAAGCAGGATCGTGTTCAAGATCATCAACAGGCAATCCTCAGCAGAACCCAGAATGGAAGGCAAATCCTAGCACCAAAGCAAGGAGGCTATTTTACCTGTCTAAACAAATGACCCTCTGAATTCCCTTCAGCATTGGAGATGCTCATACTCAGCTGCAGGTCCAAACCTTGGGTTTCAAGCCAACCCACACCACAAAAATTTCCTTGTTATTTGAATTTTTATTAAAGTTGTCCAATCTCTGTCAGTTTTAGGAGAAGCCTTTATGCTTAAACTCTTGTTTTCTTGACTAAAAGTGAACACTTTGCCTGCCAGACATTGATCTTTGATCTGGATTTCCTTGCCAGCCCTTCAAAACAGTTGCTGTCACCATGGTATCTTATTTCCATATTGTGTCTGAGAGCGACAGCAATTATTTCCCACTGGAACTGACTTCAATGTCACTACACTGATTAATCAGCAAAGGTTACTATAAGGGAGAGTATCGGTCTTCCTTTTCCATCGGAGCAGGAAAATGCCAGATCTTAGCAGCACAGCACCTTGGGGATGGCTGCCTTCGTTTTCTAATGAAAGGCTCTGCACAAGTCAATCCTCCCCTCCCCCATGCCTCCCCCCCTTCTCTCTTCCTAAAACACACAGAGATTTAGTATTAAGTTAATTCTATAACCCAGGGTTCTCTCTTTTCTCTCTCTCTCTTTTTTTTTTTTAATGCTGCTGACCTCCCATTTCCTTGTCAGTCGACACCAAGCAATTCCCCAGATGGAGAGAAAGATTTCCACTTTGAATATCCCTGAAACACATTTAGAGCCAAAGGCTTTATCATGGGAATAAAAGCACTGAGGTTCTCACAGCTGGGAAGATTTATACAGCTGAGCCCTACCAGCTTAAATGCCTACAGACAGAAACAGCTGAGCTATGTATTATTTCTTTTCCCCCAACTTGCAAGGGAGATGAAAAATGCAGAGGCAGGCTGCAGATAGAGATGACTGACAAGGGAGGGGCAGAGCTGTCTGCTCATAGCTGCTGCAGCAGGCGTTTCAGCTCTGGAGGTACGGGGGCTGGGGCTCACACATCACCCTAGCCAGGAGGAACTGTCCCTTTAGCTAGAACACTCCAGGCAGTGCCAGAGAGTCTTAAGCATCAGTCAGGGAGGCCCAGAGCTGACGCCATGCAGATGAGCCCCAGGGGAAAGGTGTTTGATGGAAAATGTAAGAACTGAGTGCCCTACAGTCTGTGTAACGACAGAAGCCAAGCTGTCTCTGCTCTTCTCACTGTAACACTGGCAGCGTTTTATTCTTTCAGTAGTGAGGGTAGATCTTTTAAGAGGTTAATCTGCTGCCTCCCATGAAACAGGCATTCGATGGCCATGCTTCCCTTGGAGACAAACAGGAAGAGACGTTCCCAGAGGCTCAGCAAACTGTCCACCCACACAAGGATGAGCTGACCTGATGGAAGTGACCTGCAGACTCCTCTGAAGAGTCTACCCTCGTTCTGGCCAAAGGTGAGCAGAGCAGCCTTGAGAGTTCAGCAGCCACAATAATTCAAGCAGGTCTGTGCCTCTGAGCATCATCTGCCTCTGAGATGGATCTGTTGCCCTGTGTATGCACTGCCTCTGCTGTCAGTTGTCCTTCATGTCACCTACACCCCGGAGATGTGGGCTCCATGCTGTGCTGTTGTGGCTTCATCACATCTCTCACAGCTCCCAGCTGTGACTCTAGTTTTTCCACTGTAACCAAGTGTCTTTGTGCCAGACAGGGAAAAGAGGTCTCAGGACAGCCAGATCTCAGTCTGTGGAATTGTTTCTAAGCCACAGTGCAGAGAAGATGCTTCCAGTGTCCAGGTAACCATGCTGTGGTCCCCATCATTCTGGATGTTTCCAACTCAGACAGCCTGTGGAAGAAGAACTGCTTCTCCTTATGTGCCCAGGCAGGCTTGGAATTCAGCATTTCTTCAAGAGCATATTCCCTCTGACCCTGAGGTCATCCTTCCCTTATTATAAAATGGAAACTGAATTACTTACAATTTTAGGAATGTCAGTGAGCTGGTTTTGAAACGGCTGGGGTAAGGAAGGCAAATATACTTGTAAATCATTGGAGAAGCAAAGCTGCATTTTCTAAATGCTGCTAGTAAATCAACATGGGAGGGGAAATGGGGTTTAGTAAACGTGGACATAGATTAGAAATGCCTTGTAGCAATGGGGAAGAAAAGAGAATAGCCTAAAATTAAGGGATGTGCAAAACAACTGGAAAAGATTGTATTGTCAGTCATAAGGCATCCAGTGACTGAGTGAAGTGCTCAGAAATAACCTGTGTCTGTGCTTGTCCAGCCTGAGGGACCTGACAGGGGGTCTAATTTACAATACCAGTGAAAAGCCTACCCTTTGAACACCAGATTAGTGGGGATAGTGAAAAATCACTCATTCTGCAAAACTGATGTCATTACGCCTGCCTGTCAATATCCAATTGTTGTCATATTCTTATCTGCAATTTTTCTTGGGGTATGGACTTGGAACAAACATGTAACAGCTGTTAGTCGTGTCGCTTAACACAAGAACCACCCCTCAGGGTCAAAACAAAAGTCCATTTACTTTAATAACCCATTGCTCACAATGACTGTAAATAAGAAAAGAATGGGGTCAGCAGAACGAGACCCCGGGTTCAAAGGCTTTTCATCAGTTCATTCCTTGTGAATTTATATAGAGCATAGCCATGGCTGATGTTTGCCTTTATCCTTTTGGTAGCTCTCTGCTTGAATGTTGACCGCCCCTGAGCACCAGAGGGGTGCATTACTGGCAATTGCACTCAGTGGGTGCCAGATCTTTACTGTGAGTGAGTAAAGCTAAGGTGGAATGCCTCACCATGTAGTTATGATTGTTATCCATACAATTCCGCTTCATTGGAAGTGCCCTTTTCCCCCCAGTGCCAAGGGTTTATCCCAACTCCTGCCTGGCTCACCATCTATGTCATCAGTTGATCAGTGGATCACATCAGAGATGAAATTAACTAATGAACTCAGTTAAGGTGCTACTGGGCTGAAACCAAAACAGACCAAGGGGGGTTCAAAACCACTTTTGAAGCCTGCAGGCAAAACCAAAGACTGGCTTCGTTTGGGGGAAAAAAGCAAGTCAACTCATGTCATTCACACAACGTTAAAGCCCCAACACAATGACATACAGAGATTAACCACATGTTCTCATGTAACTGGGCTGAACTGCTATCTCCGCCTCGGCAAAGGAAAGGACTTCCAGCAGTTCTTTTCCTGGTGGAAACATGGAATCCATTCAGTTCATGAATAGGCCCCTGGGCATCAGCGTTTTGTTTAAAGGCTAGTTCCCTGTTCCACCTGCTTCCAAGGCACTCTTCCATTTCCAGCATGCCAATTCCTATAGACCATGAAATGAGGAAAACTCTCTCCATTTCAGCAAACAATGGATTGCAGGTGAAACCTTTCCTCTGCTGATCTCTGAATTTCCAACTTCTACTCTCTCCATTCACCACATTCCCAGGGTAAGATGGATGCTGTGCCCAGCTCCAGTGGCAAAGTGCATCCTCTCCAAAGACAAAAACTAAACAAGAAGACAGAAACAGGAAGGTCCAAACCAGTGGCACCAGAGTCACAAAAATGAGCCGAACATCACAAGTTACCATAGCAAATTCCTAATGCCTCAGGCAAGAAACCCACCCAAATCCAAACCACATCACCCAGTCATTCAGTCTTACGAAATCTTTCTATAACTCCCCAGTACCACTGGCATACAGCTCTTCACCTTCTTTTTCTACTGATTTTTGTAAAACATTTGAATTGAAAGAGCTACCAGACACTGGAACAGCTTGCCCGGGGTTGCCCAGGGTTGAATCATCATCCCTGGATGTGTTGAAATATCATGTAGATCTGGAGCTTAAGAACATGGTTTCAGCAGTGGCCTTGGGACAGTTGGGTTAATGGTTGGATTTGATGACCTTAAAAGTCTGTTCCAACCTAAATGCATCTCTGATTCAGTGTTTTAAGAACATAAATCTTTATGGGTCACTACTGTGAACATCTTTCAGTTGTATAAATGTAATATTCATTACTAGCTTTTCTTTCCATCTTTAAAGTTGATTCAGATTGCACGGGCGATTTGTTCCTTTCTCCTGTGACAATTTCCTTTCTTCTTATGACTATTATGAAGGACTTAATGGAAACCTTTTCTAACTTCAAACTTTATTATTCTGACTGGAGCAACTTCTCCATATGTTTGACATCCTATCCACATCTACTAATTCATTTCCTCCTGTAATTTCTCCGGGTTTGTCCGTGAATCTGACAGATGTATCCCTGAACCGTTCCTGAAGATGACTGTCACATTTCTCATCTCTCATAACTTTGACACCAAAGGTTGTTCATGCAAAAGGAAACACACTGCAGCTATTGGCTCAGCAATTCCACGTGTGAGTGCCAAAACCTCCCAAATGCTGTATTTACTCAGAGTCTAGTCCCTTCTGGTCCCTTCTGGTCCCAATGTTAGGGCATAGGCTGGACTTGATGATCTCAAAGGTCTTTTCCAGCCTCAACAAGTCTGTGATTCTCTGATTTTATGCATTTGTCCTAACAGTTCTTCCAGTGAAGGCTCAATGTGAGACTGTTCCCACAACTTCACATTCCCAAAAGTATTTCAAATATGAGACAAATGTTTCTGCAGAAAAGAAAAGCACAGAGAATTACCTGTGATATCTTTTTGTGCTCCATTACTTATTGAAGCTTCCAGAGGTTTCGGAAGGCAACATGGACTAAGGTTAGCAACAGCCACAGAGAAGTCTAGACATACTTTTTTTTAATGTCACATATGTGTGGTAATCTGTGGTAATCTGGCATTGCTCCTCCCTTCTTCCCTTCAGTTGTGACACCTAACCTTCCACCAGCAGGTCAAGCTCTGTCCTTGGTCTTTCTACGGTGATCAAACTTATTTTGCACCATGGAAGCCCAATCAGAGTGAGTACAAGAGCTCATTGCACCCCTTGTCTTACAAATCATCACTCAAAAAAGCAAAAGAAACTTTTGTCTCCTTCCATATGCTCTACTGAGATCAAGGAACATCTGAGGGGGGCACATGAGAGTGTAGATGTGGGGAAGAAGTACAGCTGTGTCTCACTGCAGCAACCTAGGCAGGGGAAAAGTGATGACTGACTTTTAGACTTGGGAATGGAAAGCACAAGTGACACAGCAAAAAGAGGGAGGAAAAGGGAAAGGTATGGATTTAAAATGTCTCATTTGGGCGGAAATTTGGAACATTGAACCCTGCTCTGTGTCATTCCATATTTCTTTATCTCCCGCAAGTGACTGAGCCACTCAGCGGCACAAACTTACACTTGCAAGAGCTTCCCTCTGTGCTAGGAGTTTCCAGCCCCAGACAGGCAAGACTTATTCCCTTGAAGAACACCTTCATGCAGGTTCCAAGTGTATTTGTGTACACTGGAGACCTTTGCTGCCTTCAAACTGCAACTGCATCTCCTTGGCTGGGCAAGCTTTGCTGATTTGCACCAAACCACAGTCTGCCCTGCAGACTCAGAAATGCTCTGTGCCAAATCCTCTGTGACCTTCATGTTCTTTTTGGCTTGGTAGGTGCCTTTCTTTTCCTCTGCAGCCAGTGGATCAGCAGGCAGAAAAATGTGAACATTAAGCTAGGAAGATGTGTCCCTGGAAAGCCCGTGCCTGTGAAAACCAGGGAATTATAAAGTAAAACTCTGAAACTTGCTGAGACGACACTTCTAGTGATCATAAAATGTGATTTCTCGTAGGCTTTTGGGAAGTTTTAGAAAGGACTTAGTTAAATTCTTGGTGCATTATAAGGCTGTGTGCCCAGGTAGCTTTGAAGGCCAAAGGCATCCTGGCTTTTACCAGCAACAGCGTGGCCAGCAGGACTAGGGTTCTCTCTCTTTACTGAGCATTGGTGATGCCTCCCCTTGAGTACTGAGGTCAGTTATGGGCTCCTCCCTTCCAGAAATAGATTGAGGGGCTGGAGTGGGTCCAGAGGAGCAATGGGGCTGGGGAAGGGGCTGGAGGGAAACTCTGAAGAGGGAGCTGGGAGTGTTTAGCCTGGAGAAGAGCAGACTCAGGGGGGACCTTCTTCATCTCTCCAACTCCCTGAAGGGAGGTTGTAGTCAGGTGGGGGTCAGACTCTTCTCCCAGGCAATTAGTGTCAGGATTAGAAGGCAGGGCCTGAAAGCTGCCAAGGGAGGGTTAGGTTGGCTGTTAGGAAGCCCTTCCTCACAGAAAGGGTTAAATGACACTGTGCTTCTGTCTAGGCAGCTGGAGATGAGTAGATGAAAAAGGGAAGTAGTGACTTTAGGCTCCCTCTCATATTGAGAGGGTTACTCCCCCCACTTTGTTTGTTGAAAATACACAAGTACAATCGTAGAATCACAGAATCATCAGGGATAGGAAGGGACAATCAGAATTTCTTACAGATCTTCCAGTGCCTTCCCAAATCTTCCTCAGGAACAGAAGCCAAATTATTTCTTCACTAGGAAGGATCCTACAGCAGTTCCAAGGACAAGCAGAGTGAGAATGGGAGTCAACAATAGAGACTGCTTTGTACCTTGAGAAAGCACTGCAGTGGGGCTGCTCAGGTTGAAAGCTGGTTGCACTGGCTCTACTCTAAGGGTATATTCTGTAGGGACTGTGGGCAGGCTTGTGGGTCATTCAGAGAACAGCTTAGATTTATCAGATGGGTATTGCCTGTGCCGATGACATTAATGCAAGACCCTCAAACATCACTCCTTGGCATTGAGGAGCTAATGAGGATCACTCTGTTGTCGTCTGGAGCTGAACTTTTCAGCAACAGTAAGATTAGAGCTAGGACAGGGGTGGGAAAACATGCAGAAATCTTTTCTCAGACAGGCAGTATAGGGAATATGCACTTGCAAATGGCTTTTCTATTGCTTTGTTGGCAGAGGCATCCTTTGATTTTGTTTAGTGCTGCAGAGGGATTCCCTCTGTATCATTGTAGGTCTGAAGCTTAATGTTAAAGTATCTTGACTCAGGAACATAAGACAAAGGATGTAATTGTTTATTCTTTGATGTTCTAAGGCATTTTATTCTTCAGGGATCTCAACATGCTGTACACACATTAATTAAAGTCCATAGTGCTCCTAAATCTGTTGCTATTATTCCCAGTTGATTGATGGAGAGGCTGAGATGAAGAGAGATTATATGGTACATTTTCTAATGTGGGAGTATGTGAAATCAGACCCACAACATTCATGGCTCAGCAATTAAATGGAAGCAATATGATATTTTTCACATGTACTGAAAAACCTCTATGTTCCACTGAAACAACATTAAAAATGGTTCTTTGAGACCTCGGTGTCTTAGAAAACTGCAATGAGTTCTTTGGATGAAGAACAGTTACTCTGCGTGCCCAGCTTCAATAGACCCCTCTGTGGCATCCAGATCTCAACTCAAATATCCCTGTGATTTATGGCTGTTTGGATTTATCGTTTGAGTTGAAACCACTGAAAAAAGGGGCAACACGCAAAGCAATGCAGACAAAGCTGAACCTGGAGCCAGCAGGTAGTGGGAGACAAAGCACGAACCCAAACCAGATACTACAAGAACAACCAAAGACTCCACTGGTGAGCACAGTAAACTGAGTCATGTATCTTCGTCATTTATAACAGAAGTTAACTGGATAAATCCTGGTCTCATTGAGTCTGTAATACCTGAGAAGTAATTTTAAAAGCTTTGGTGAGCATGGCTGAGCACTTTGTTTCTATTTACTTCTTCAGAAACTGATTCTTCTTTTTAAAAAAATAAAAGAGTGAGAGACAGCTTTCTCAAAGGGCAATTCAACCTTTGTCTTTGAACAAACAGACGTTAGGGCTTCCATCTTCCAATTCATCAGAAGGATCCCCAGATGCAGCTTTCTCCTCATCCTCTAGTTCCCTGAAGGAGATAGGTAGAGAGTGGAAGAGATAACTGCCTGTTAATACTGCCACGGTATTACTCAGACCATCTTAAACCAACAGGTCTGAAATAGACTGTGTTTGAGCTGGTTGCTCCTTTGCCTTTTGCTTTTTCATCAAGTTCCACCACTGCTGTCTTGAAGCATCCCAGTCCCTTCTGGACTCATGCTGGGGCATTCTAAGGGAGTCGGATCAGTATGGACTGGAACAGCACTCTTAGTTTGAGAGGATGTGCTAGGCCCATCTCTCACAACCAGGTGTACACTGCATGCACTGAAGCCAGTTGATCCATGCATGGAACTAGAGGTTTTTGCTGGTTTGGAGGCAGCAGGATGGGATCTTTAACCATCTGCTTTCTGATTGCTATCACTGGATAATTTAGAATAAGTTGAGTCAGAGAATCTGAGGAGAAATCCGAGGCATATTTACAGCTGCTATGGCCGTCAGCTGAACAAATAAAAATTAAATAACTCTGTTTAACCTTAATAAACAGGATGCAACTTGTTAAATCTTAAAAAAATCCCTCAGCAAGCCAGTCCTTTGCTGTTATTGCATTTAATTCTATTTCAGTCTTAGCTACTGTCTTGCTCTGTGACCTTGGCATGTAATTTCCCTTCCTTGTCTCTCTGTTCTGCCTCCCACTGCTTGTCTACCATGCTCATTTATGTTTATTTTGCTCTCAATATTCAAGTTTATTTCTTCTGTCAATTGAATCTATTCTGTTCAGTGACTAGTGTTCACCAAAGCGTTTTGTCACCCAAAATATTCCCTAGAATGTAAAAATTGAAAGTAATGCAAATTACATAAACATTCACAAAGCATTACTTCCACATGGAGCTAGGACCTTATTCTACCTGGCTGCCTGACAAGCCTGTCAGTCAGTAACTGTAACTCATTTCTGCTAGAGGTTGGCTCTGCCACAGTGCTCCTCTGAGTCCACTTTTCTTCAATCCTAAATTCACAGAATGCCAGAATCTCAAAATTATTTAGGCTAGGGAAGCCCTCTGAGCTCATCCAGCCCAGCCCAGGACCTAACATCACCACATCAGCCAGAGCAGGACACTACAGGCCACAACCAGTCTGTCCTTCAACACCTCCAGTGATGGGGACTCCAATGCTGCCCTGGGCAGTCCATTCCAGGCTCTGAGCACCCTTTCCATAAGGAAGGGCTTCCTAACATCCAACCTAACTCTTCCCTGGCAGCTTCAGACCCTGCCCTCTCATCCTGGCACTAATTGCCTGGGAGAAGAGCATGATCCCCACCTGACTACAACTTCCCTTCAGGGAGTTGAGATAAAGTCCCCCCTGAGTCTGCTCTTCTCCAGGCTAAACACTCCCAGCTCCCTCATCAGACTTTCCCTCCAGCCTCGTTGCTCCTCTGGAGCCGCTGCAGACCCTCAATCTCTTGGAGAGTGATCCAGAACTGCCCCCAGAACCCAAGGGGAGACCTCACCAGTGCTCAGTACAGGGGGAGAATGGCATCCATAGTCCTGCAGGCCACAGTATTGCTGATACAAGCCAAGATACCACTGGCCTTTTACACCACCTGCCACCACTCACACATAGACTCTTTGCTGCCAGGGACCGACCTTAAGATTTCACTCCCATGGCACTAGTGTGCAGTTGGAAGGATCTGTACCTGTAAAGGCAGAAACCATGGCAGAGGAGAGCTGTTTCTATGGGATGTGCTGGAGACACCAGCCTGAAACGTTACCTCTGCAGCTCAGAGTTTCCACCTCTGGTACTCTGATTCACAGTCCAAAGCTGTTTCCTAAACATGTACTTCAGAGTTGTCAGGGTGAGTACCAAGGAAATGATTTGCTTTCCCTTTTTAAAAACAGCTGCTGTGGGTTGGGGGTGGCAGAGGGCGTTGGCTGCCTTTACGTAGCTCAGTTCTCAGGGAGAGGTGCACTCAGCCTGACATTTTTGGGGTCAGGTATTAAACATCAGAATATTCTTACTCACCATCCTTGCCGCAGTACCAGTGCACAGAAGGAAGATAAAAGCAAGGTTCAAATGGCTGGAGGTGAAATGGGAATAAGAAAGAGTGACTCTATCTTGTCACCAAGAGATGAGTGCACTGCTCATCGGGCAAAACTGGTGAGGTCTGCTCTGCATTGCAAACACAAAGCCAGTGCTCTGTACAAAGACACAGCAGTTCATAGTCAGAGCTACAAGCTCTCCCTTTCCTTAAATGACTTTTTAACTAATAAAGCATAAAAGATGTTTTCTGCTGTTATTCTGGGTTGAGGTTGTTTGCTTTTATTTAGTTTGTTGGTTAGTTTTAAGCAAATGCTTCTAAAAGCTGAGCTCGTGTTTTGGTCTAAACACCAGGTAGTCAGTATGAGCAGCCCTGCTTTGTCAGTGTTAACCCTCACTTACTGAATCCATGCACAACTTAAACTTGCAAAGAGTATCCAGCCGAATCAGGATGGCAGCATCTCTGGGTATCTTCAGTGTTATGCTGACCGAAGCGCATTTCCATGATGCCTTAGGCAAGCAGATCAGCAGGGTTTTATGATGGCAGCATTCTAAATCTACCCACTATTTCCTTTAGGTTTCCCAGTTCTATTTCAGTGTCTGATGAGGAGGTATGTTCAGACATTGATTCTACAAGTGGCCACCACAGACTGGGAGAGTGAGTTCTGTCAAGACACAGCACTAAATCATACAGGTAGGCAAGGTGTAAGGCTGTCGGAAAAGTGGTTGAGCTCATGAGTTCTGTAGGTTTTTTGATACCTGACTGAGTGTGGTCAGCATGAGAGGACCCAGCTCAGATTTCCCTTGCATTGATAGCAGACCTGGCTTGTTTAAAGCTAACCTAAACGCAGAACACACATGGTAGTCTGGCTAGAATTTTGTTTAGTGAGATAATACTTTTGTTTAATATTAGGTGAATATTTTAGCTACAGCTCATGTCTCAGTTCTTCCTGTCTAAAAAAAAGTTGAGTTTTCATCAGGAAAAAAAGCAAGGTCTTCTATTTCAAGGAAATTTCTTTGCAACTGCAATTCCAGAGGTTTTCAAATTGTTGTGCACACTAAGGTGTGAGGAATATCTCTGAGCCTCTACCAATGAAAAGAGAAGAGCATCCTCCAATAACTCAGTTATTTAAATCCTCCACAGAGCTGTTCACATCTCCACTGCAAAGTCTGAAAATGGAGCACTTCTCCCTCTCTGTTACCACAGAGGGACAGCAGAAATCTGTCCATCCTGTGTATTGTATCAACGTATCTGATTGAATGGTTTCACATGCAAAGGGTTGAAGTCTAATATTTTATACAGTGGAGCATTTCTTGACAGTAGTGATTGAGAGTTCTAAATACAGGACACCACTGCCTCTCAGTTCTGTGGCACAATCTGCATTAATCCAGCATGGCACAGATCAGTTACAGTGCTAAAACTGATGACAAAACCCTCTAACTTGAGAAGACTGGAGAAAAGAGGAGAATCAATACCTTGATTGTATTTCCTGAAGAGAAGGCTCAGGAGACATCGTATCCCCTCAGAAAAGGAGGCCAGAGTGAGGTGGGTAATAGTCTCTTTTCCCAAGTGACAAGCACTAGAAGAGGAAATGGCCTCTTCTCCTCTTGTGCCAGGGGACGTTCAGAGTAGATATTAGGAAAAAACTCTTCACTGAAAGGGATGTCCAGCAGTGGAACAGGCTGTCCAGGGAAATAGTTGACTCACCAATCCTGGAGATATTTTAAAGACATATAGATATGATACTTAGGGTCATGGTTTAGTGACAGACTTAGCAGTGTTAGGTTTATGGTTGGACTTCCAACCTGAGCAGTTCTGTGACAATTCTATGATCCCGTAATGCTGTGATCCTATCCAAGCCAAATTACATCAGTTGTGGATGCTTTTGTGGCCCTCTCCTGTACCTGGTAACCTGTGTTCCTGAAAATCCTTACAAGTGCACTGGCTAGGCTGGTGAGATGGATGGTATAGATAGCTGTCCGTTCCTGCTGTATGGAACACAACAGAGGTTCTACTACTCACTAGTCATGGAGTCACAGAAACATTTAGGTTGGAAAAGACCTATAAGATCATCAAGTTCAACATTTAACTCTAATCTTACATATATCACCCTTAAAACAGATCTCTAAGCATCTTCTATGAGACTTTTAAACACATCAAGGGATGGTAACTCAAACCCCTCCCTGGGCAGCCCGTGCTTTACAGCCGTCTCAGAGACAGAATTTTTCCTCATGTCCAACCTAACCCTCCCTTGATGCAGCTTTAGGTCCTTCTGTCTAGTCCTACCATTGTTTACTTGTGAGAAGAGGCCAGCACCTACTTCTCTACAATGCCCTTTCAGATTGTTGTAGAAAGCAATACTGTCTCCCCTCAGTTGCCTCTTCTTCAGGCTGAAGAGCCCCAGTTCCCTCAGCCTCTCTTGATAAGGCTGGTTCTCCAGGCTTTCCACCAGCCTCATTGCTCTCCTCTGCACCTGCCCCAGCAAATAACTTGTCTTAGGAATAGTCTGCCTGAAAAGAGGAAGAGGTGGAATCTCCTTGTATTTGCTGTGTTAACTTCTGTGTTGATCAACACTTGCTAACATATGTCCCCAGCTTTGAAAAGGCTTGGTTTATTTGTATGTTAATTGCTGCAACGCTTCAAGGAAAATATTTATTGATACAAGAGCTGTGCAAATAGTCGAGTATTGAGAGCTGGTACTACTGACAAATAAAGGAGCGGTAACCAGTAAGCATCAGAAGAAGTTTGTACTAGGAAGGGCTTCTCCTTATGGCTCAGTCCAGTCCTACTCTGGTCTCACAGAATCACAGAATCACAGAAAGTTGGGGATTGGAAAGGACCTTGAAAAATCATCCAGTCCAATCCCCCTGCCAGAGCAGGAGCCCCTAGATCCAGTTGCACAAGAACATGTCCAGGTGGGTTTTAAATGTCTCAAGAGAGGGAGACTCTACAACCTCCCTGGGCAGCCCCTTCCAGTGCTGTCACTCTGGTGTGAAGTTTCTTCTCATATTTATGTGGAACCTCCTCTGTTCCAGCTGACACTGGTTGCCTCTTGTCCTGCCACTGGATGACACTGAGCAGAGCCTGGCTCTTTCCTCCTGACACCCACCCTTTCCATATTGATCAACATTAATGAGGTCGCTCCTCAGGCTCCTTTTTTTCCAAGCTAGAGACCCAGCTCCCTCAGCCTTTCCTCACTGGGTTGATGCTCCACTTCCTTCATTATCTCTGCGGCTCTGTGCTGGGCTCTCTCAAGCACTGATTTCTGTGAACTGTGTCAGTCTAACTGTTCCTCACAGAATCACAGGTTGATTAGGGCTTGGAAGGGACCTCAAAATGTCATCTAGTCCAACCCCCTTGCCAGAGCAGCATCCTCATGCAAATATTAAGGAAACTTCATGCACTTCTATCCCTGAACCAGTGTACTGCTTCCAGACACTGCACTGCATTTAAACTGAGAAGGGGTTCATTTCTGGGTTACAACAGAGAGCGGAGGGTGTGCGAGTGTCGCTGGAAGCGATGTCGGTGATAAATTATGTCATCCTTCTGCAGACCCACGGCTGCCTTTGAAAATGGAGTGGGGGCTGTTTTGAAGGTGTCATGACTCCTGTGAAACAGAAGCCCAAGGCCTTCACAGCTATGATGATTAAAAGTACCTTGACAGAGTTTGCAAGAAAAGTCTGTCATTTCTGCTGTCTGGAAAAGTTGCCGGGCAACAGAGAATTTGCTGCTCTGATGTCTCCTTATTAGTTGCTGATAGAAACATTTCCCTTCAGACTGGCTGTGTTCCCCACTCCTGGCAGGAACCTGGGTGATGTCATATCGGACTCTCCCCAGCCAAATTTCGAGGTCGTAAAGTATTTCACAGTGAAGATTGTTGTGTCGATGTATTGAATTTTCACTGCGTTGCTATTAGCAATAGGGTTTACCTGGAGGGCAAACAACAAAAGAAACGATTCCCTTGGATTTACTCGATGGTTACAAACATGGCATTGTTTACCAAGTAGTTTACAAACTCCTGGTTTTGGTTGTGAGTAGCATCACGGGGCTGTGATGATCAGAAGTGAGACATGCTTGTTTTCTCTGCAGAGAGCCGAGGAGCTGCGGGGTGCCACTCCCTTTCCACATGTGGGCAGAAAGGTTCTTATCTCATAACCCACATTGTTATCCAGCTCTTCTAAACTACACAACTACTGAGACCTGAGAATGGCAGAGATTTGCAGCTACCCAAAATGCACCTTTCACGAGGTGTGGTATTCACTCCAGGGATTAGAGCAAAATGAGAGAAGAATAAGGAATAGCAGTGCAGTCTTTAGTAGCTGTCTCCTTCAAGCCTGACATGGCAATGTGGGTATTTTACATGAGCTTACAGGGCAGTGGTTAGGGATTAGAAACTGGCAGCACAGGGATAGAACAATCTATCTGTGCATGTGATAGGATGGAGGTGTCTGGCCACCATGGATGGGAAAAAGATGAGCTATACAGTCTGATAAATGTTTGAGGTATCAGTTATGCTCATTATATCTTCTAAGGAAAACATAAAAGGAGGAGATGAATGGACAAAGAATGACCTTTCAGAACCTCAGTCTAA
Source organism: Upupa epops (assembly GCA_013397515.1). Classification (NCBI taxonomy): domain Eukaryota; kingdom Metazoa; phylum Chordata; class Aves; order Bucerotiformes; family Upupidae; genus Upupa; species Upupa epops. Next base: position 121,018 of record VZRI01003118.1, read on the forward strand.
CCTTCTCAGTAAAAGCAATACAAAGGGTGCTGTTATTGCTAACTATTCCTTTTGGATCAGAGACGTGATGTTTCAAATGTTCTCAAAAGGGACTTCTTAGATCCATTGAGCTCAATTTAAGGACAGGAAAGCTGGCTGCTCAGGAATTGTAGAATCATAGAATCATTAGGGATTAGAAGGGACTTCAAAAGATCATCCAGTCCAATCCCCCTGCCAGAGCAGGATCACCTAGACCAAGTCGCACAGGAATAGATCCAAGTGGGTCTGGAACGTCTCCGGAGAAGGAGGCTCTACAACCCCCCTGGGCAGCCTGTTCCAGTGCTCCAGTACCCTCCCTGTGACATGCTTAGTTTCCTGCTGCAGAACTGAAAAACCTTAACAGTTTGCATTTTTATGGCAGCGATTGCTGCATAACAGCTAAATAATTTTAAACAACATAGTCCAGGATGAAATAATGAACTCATTTAGTGACTGTTCCTTCATGGTAACAGTGAGAGATCCTGTGAATATGAAAGTCATAGTGGATTTTGTTTTCAATTATTGAATTTTTTGGTTTTACATTGTTACTGTGATCTTGCAGGGCTTGAATTAAAGACAGGGGAGTTACGTTTGACCCTCAGTTCATAGTGAAAATTAACTGAAGTTGTCTTGCAACCCCTGTGGCTGTCGTCTTCGTCAAAACTACCCTGAGACTCCCAGCAGGCACATTTAGCTGGGTGTTGTGTTCACACTAGGGATGGGAGTAAAACATGTGCTGGATCTGGAAATCGGTCCAACATGCAGATCAACACTATTGAGAGGGAAACCAAGCAACTGAGATCTGGATGTGGCAATCAGAAAGGGACTCTGCCTTGGTGTAGCTTAGCCCCTGATTATTATTGGTGCAGTTTAAACAAGGGAAGATCCATGTTCATCAACAAAACTATCCTCTGACCTGCATACTGTTCTGAGAAGTCACAGAAAAGCAGAGTCTTCAGGAAACCACACAGGTCAAATAGACAAGCAGCTAGAGAGTCTTTATCACTGGCGCCACCCAAAGAAAGAGCCATTTCTGATGATGTTCACAGCTTACCCCACACCCTGTTTCAAGACAGAGCACCTGTGCAAACTACATGGTTTTATTTTTAACCAGCTCACTCCGATTAACCTATTACTACTATCATTTCTTCCGCCTCAGTGAAACCTGCAGTCATCTTGGGGGTTACCCATGGTGAGCAAAGCCCCAGGGGACTATTTAGGTGTCAGGTGCTTCAGATCTGTATGGTTTCTGGGTTTGGTACTGCCCTTAGTGCACGCACAGCTGTTGCATGATGTGGCCCTATTTTCAGGTGTAGCACTTTCACATCCACCGCTTAGTTGTTCTGTGAAAGCAGAGGGAAATAAAGGACTCACAGCTCTATGCATATTACTTCCAGCATTGCTAGCAGCTGAGGGATGAGGGGACACTGTAGAAGATGCAAACTGCAACTGCTGGATGTGGTTGCCTCACAGGTGTCAATGTCCTAGAGGAAACAATGATTTTTTTTGACTTGTCACAAAACTCTCCAGGGTTCCCAACAAATTACACAACAGTTTAATTTAATTTGGACATTTGGCAGATTGAAGGGTCAGGTTCTACAGGATCTCACATGCTGGGGCATGGTAATTTCTGTTCCCCATGGTAATTTCTCACCGTGTCTTTACACTTTCTGTGCTGTCCCCACTTTTCTCAAGTTGGGCGTTGAGATTGATGGAGCAAAGCCAGCACTCCTTTGTGACATTTTGTCTTTCTTTAACCTGCTGGTATTTGGTTTCCAAAAGCCTTTTGAAAGAATTAACTGGGCAAACAACATCATACCTTGTTGTTCCTTTCATTCCAGGCAGTCTCAGGTGAATCATCATCATGGGTTTATCAAGACTGGTGTACCTCGACCTGAATTCCTCCTGTGATCAATTCAAGATAAAACTATGGCTGTCCGTGATGTAAGAGATAGCTGAAGGAAAGTCAGGATAGCAGCTGTGGCCATGCTGGTGTTCCCTGCATGTTGGTGCTTGAACTGGACAAGAAAGTTCTGAGAACAAGCACAGAGGACTCTGTGGACACTTATTCCCTCATAATAAACCTTCCTGGCTTAGAATCACAGAATAGAATCATGGAATCGTTTAGGTTGGAAGAGACTACTTAGATCACTGAGTCCACGTGTACCAAGCCTACCACTCAACCCTATCCCTAAGGCCCAGATGTACACAACTTTTAAATACCTTCAATCACCTCCCTGGGCAGCCTGTTCCAAGGCCTGAGGACCCTTCCAATGTTTTTCCTGATATCTAACCTAAACTTCTCTTGGTGCAACTTGAGACCATTTCCTCTTGTCCCATCACTTGTTACTTACACAAAGACACCAACATCCTCTTGTTGAGTGAGGTTTTGTCCCTTAGAATTCTCAGAGATGTTTTCTGCTTTGTGTTTGTTCACATTCACTGAACACTTGATGGGAAGAGAACAAGTGCAGGTGTGCAGCTGTTTTTACAGCAGCTGTTTCACAAGGTGGATGGTCTTGGTCCTCATATCAAGGTCCTCATATCAAGTGACACTGCTGAAAAGGGGAAAGAAGGGCATAAGTGAAGAACAAAGGGATGTGAAAGCTGAAGTTCACTTACGGTAAAGCTGAGGTTTTTCAGCTGATCGGGATGTTAAACTGAGTTACTTCCTCACATGAAATGAGGACACACCCAGCAGTGAGAACAAAACAAACTTGTTTTGATTAATGCTCTCTTGCTTTCACTTTTCAGATGCTCCAGTCTGCCTCCATTGTCCTGGTGAGGGTTGTTTTGTCCTTGCCTAGGAGACACAAGGCTTATTTTTGGCAGTCATTTCTACTAACTGGCTGGCTTCATAAGGAGCAAAGATGCTATCACCAATGTGCAATAAGATCTCTGCATCAGTTCCCTCACGTTATAAGGCGGCAGTGAACAGGGCTTTTCTTAGTTTTCTTTTTCTAATTGGCTGAGTTATTACTTATATGAAACCAACCTCATTTTAAGCTTGCTCATTGAAAGGCGCAGGAACAAACAATAGTTGATGCCCTACAATGACCTTTCTAGTTGCTATTGTATGACTGTCCTGAGAACTTTTCTCTGGCAAATATCCTTTTCTCTCTTCAAATCAGAACTGCTTTCCTTAGATAATTTAGAAGTGGATTGTGCCCAGCCTCATACAAGGTTGGAGAATGTGTTTTTCAAGGAGTCTTTCCTTTCTGCCCTGGGGCACAAGCTGAATTCCACTTCTTGTGATGCTCAAAATCTACCTAGAGGATCTCAATTCTCCACTCAGACTCATGTTTTAGATACCTTTGAAAATGTCTCTTGAGTCTGCACTGCTTGAGCCATCATGCATGTGTTGTGCCCTCCAGTCATGGCCATGCACATCAAGCAGAAACAGCCTTGTTGCATCCTCTGAAATCATAGGGCCATTTTTAAGTCCCCAGTGAGACCACAGAGCAGGCACAAGTGACAAGGCACAAGTACATCCCACTGTGTTTAAGCTTTACAAATAATTCTGTGGCCACTGTGGAAGATTGTGGATTATCTGGGTTTTGGTTTTTGTTTTGCATCTCTAAATTCAAAGCAACAACACTTCAAAATGTCCAGCTCTCGCTGCCAGGACTAACTGATCAGCATGGAGCTTGTGGACTCTGGAGAGATGCACTCCGCTCTGACTTTCATAACTTGGCAGAGCTGACCAAAGCATCTGTTACCTCAGGGAAGAGCGGTTCTTTGCTTTACCTTTAGTTTGTGTTTTGGCATGGCAGAGGCAGACTGGTGTGTTTAGATCAATTATATCAGCCCAAGCTGGGATTTCCCTGTGATTGGGTTTGCTGTCATTTTTCCCCTTACCCACTTAACATAATAATTTTTTAGAGTTTTCATTGTAGCAGCAGAATTAAAGCCACTAAAGAAGCAAGAACAAAACCATATGCAGTTCTTCATGGCACATTGCAGAACCATTCCCTAATGGAAAACAGATGAGGTGCTTTTACCCAGCAGTACAAAATTCCCTCTTTTCTCCCTGTGGAACACAAGCTTCTGTCTTTTAATATCATTACTCATCCATCTAATGTAAATGGTTTAAGGACAAGATGCCTATAGGACTGCACTCCTAATTACATTCTTACAGCTCTCTCAACTCGTCTTTTCTCTTGTGAACCTTGCATGTATGTAAGTCTTGAGGGTCTGCACTGGTGGAGGTCTGTTTGACACTTGTGTGGTTTTTACTGGCACATACAAATGGCAAAGTCCCGAGGGACCTCTCATGCCTTGTTCTTGGATTCAACACTTGTGAATCCTGAGCTTAACCCAAATTGAAAATCAGATAGGCCGGATTCCCAGCTGTTGAATATTGATATCTATTTATTGACTCCTGCAAGAAGTGCTGATTTCTATCAGTCGAGGATAAGTGCGTGGCTGTGTAGATTTGAGGGTGCCCTTCTGTTTAGCAGCCAGCAGAGGCTGTTCTCATCAGTGATTCCAGCCTACACTATCTGAATTCTGACCCATCCATCAGCGTCCCCAGGGTGATAAGTCTGACACAGGATAGATTCATTGGCTGCAGACTGTTTGTTTTAATATAGTTTTGTTTTCTTTGCTTGGCTCTTATTGAGACAATTAGAGTTTAAATTACCTCTCATCTTCCAGGTCAGCTATGAGAGATAAAAGGGTTCCAGTAAAGCAAAGCAGGGAAAATTACATTCTGCCTTCCCTCTTTAAGCTTGTATGGGGAAGAAATGTAAGGTTTTAATTTCCAGACCTGCTAACAGGATGCTCATAATTCTTACAGACCACAAGTTTTGACTATCCTCCTAGTTTCCCCTTCTACCCAGAAGAAAGATGAACATTAAAGCAAGGCTGAAGAATGTAATCAAAATGGGATTTGTATCCCTGAGAGGTCTTTAAATGTTTTTGTCGTATTTAAATAAAGTTGAAATTGTCTTTGTTATTTGTGCCGAGCTGTATCATTTCTGTGGCATATCCTGTCCTGTGAAATGGGAAGTGGTTTTGAAGACTTCCTTATACAGGGCCTCTGTTTGAAAAAGTTTGGGGTACTTTTTATCCCCTCTCTGACAGCGATAAGAGCATCTACATTCTGTTTACATTCTTCAGCTTTCCCACTTTTTATCTTCAAGCAAGGCTCTGTTTTTCCTTGAAAGGCAAAAGTGTCATCCTTAGATGAGAAGAGTATTGTGTGAAGATGTCTGATCAGACAGTATTTTACCAACAGTAAATCAAGGGAAAGTATGAACTCTGCACTTGGCAAAAGCGATTCAAAGCTCGCAAGTGGCAGCTGAGGAAAAACTTACTGCAGCAAAGTAAAATAGGAAGAAGGATTTTGGCAGGAAAGCAGGATGCTCTGCAATGAACAGTGGGTTCCTATCTCTCAGACCTAGGCTAGGTTTTGAGAAATCATGGCACACTGGTGAAGTTCCCAATGACTGGAAAAGGGGAAACATCACCTCATTTTTTTTTAAAAAAAAGGTAAAAAAAGATGACCCAAGGAACTACAGGCCTAGCAGTGTCCCCTCTGTGTCTGGCGAGATCACGCACCAGATCCTCCTGGAAACTGTGCTAGGGCACATAGGAAACAAGGTGGAGACATCTAATATGGTTTCAGTAAGGGCAGGTCTTGTCTTCTACAGGGTTACACCACTGGTAGATGAGGATAAAGCAGCTTGTGTCATCTACCCGGACTGTGCAGAGCATTCAGCATCTCCATCATGACATCCTTGTCTCTACAATAGAGAGGCACTGTTTTGACAGGTGGACTGCTTAGATAATAAGGAAATGTCTAGATGCTCATGCTCAAAGAGAACAATTTCCATCACATTTGAGAAATGATGGCAGTCTGGCAAAGTTCTTGCAGACTGGAAAAGAGGAAAGATAACCTCCATTTTTAAAAAGGGTAAAAAAGATGACCTGGGGAAATACAGGCAGGCAGTCTCTGTGTCTGGAGGATCAGATCCTCATAGACACTGCTGAGGCACCTAGGAAATAAGGTGGAGACATCTAACACGGCTTCACTACGGGCAGATCACATCTGACAAATCTGCATTAGTGAGTAAGGATAGAGCAGCTTGTGTCATCTACCTGGACTTGTGCAGAGCATTCAGCACTGTCCGACAGGGCATCCTTGTCTCTGCAATAGAGAGGCTTCATTTTGACAGGTGGACTGCTTAGGTAACAAGGAAAAGGCTGGATGGTCACACTCAAAGAGCTGTGGTCAACAGCTTGGTGTCCAAATGGAGATCAGTTATGAGTGCTGTTCCTCAGGGCTCTGTTTTGGGTAGGTGATGTTTAACATCTTTGCTGGTGACATGGACAGCAGCACTGAGTCAGCAGGTTTGCCAGCAGCACCAAGCTGTGTGGTTGCAGGAAGCTGAAAGACCTAACCCACACAGCAATGGGAACTGGAAATGTAGGGAGAAAGGGAGAAGCAGCTCAAAAACCCTGAAAAGGGAAGACTGCATAAAGAAGACTGAGATGTGTGAGCAACAGATTGTGGTTCCACTCATGCACATTATTTGACACGTTCTGCCTTGCTGACAGCTGTCCAGCATCAGAGAGGATTTTGGACCACCGGGATGGGAGAACCATATGGGAGATGATGACACAAAAGTAATGCAGATGAGACTTGACCCAAGTTGCCTGAGTTACTCTTTTCACTTCACACAAGCACAAACTAAACACGTGGAGCGGGTCATCAAGTTGGTGTCACAGATATTCGCTGCATTTGGCATGGCATCACAATTTCCAAGCTGGTGTGCCCCAGGCTCAAGATAATTCAGACACTAGGGTTAATCAGAAGTCCCCGAAGAATAGTGTGTAGGAGGAAGAGTGGAAGATACGTCACAGGGCTTTCAGGGTTAATATTTCCCTGTTCTTTAGGCATAAGAGAGAAAGGCAAATTGGGCTAGGTTCACACTGAGGGAAAAGAAAGGGTTCATGTCTTTCTTTCTATTCTTTCAAAGCAATGATGCCTTTTAGACCCAAATAAAAATGAGCATTTCACTGAAGAACAGAGAGGAAGATGAAGGCAGTTTCTCTAGACCCTGCTTTTCAATTTTTACCCCGTTGAAGGAGTTTCATCTCTGGAAGCATGAAGGAAAGACATGGAGTCTCTGGTGTTGAGAAATCCGTTGCTTTCTGCTCAGCACTTTTGCTGCACAGTAGCCTAAGTGTTGACTGAGCTGAAGACTCAGGTATCAATCAACAGTTTTATCAGCTGTTCACATTTGACCTGGGTCAAGGAGCAGGGGAAATCCACAGGTACTGTGGTATAACTTGGGCCCTGTGCAGCTTGAACTAATAGCTCCAATTTGCATCCTCCGTGGGTCTCTGAGGGATTAAAGGGATTTAACATACTCAGATTTTTTCTGTATTAAGCAGTGAAGATAAGGTATCAATTATTTATTTGCACGTCTCTGCTGCGGTGAGTTTTTGAAAGAGGATTCCAACTCTGCTGAACAGCCTTCCCGGTTCAGTTTTGAGCCAGTGCTTTGTGAGCTTCACAGTGCGGCAGGACCAGGGAAGTTGTAAGTGCATACAAATCAGGATACTTGCTAGCTTCAGCCTCACAAACAAGCATGGTTTGTTCTAAAACTGTAAATATTTACACATGGAAGTGGCAGTGGATTATCTTTTCTTGAGTAGGTAAATAAGGAAGGAGGAGCTGGACCTAGACAGGACCTGGACAAAAACCCAGGTTGCAATACTCTGCAGGAGTTGATGATTTGAGATGGATCCTCAGGAGGAAGGAGGAAGTCACAGATGTGAAGTAGCATGGTTTGGTACTGGAGCGAGTCCAGAGGAGGGCCATGAGGATGATCAGAGGGCTGGAGCACCTGTCCTACAAGGCCAGACTGAGTTGGGACTGTTCAAGTTAGAGAAGAGGAGGCTCCCAAGTGACCTTATTGTGGCCTCCAGTATCTCAAGGGGGCTACAAAAAAGATGGGGAGGGGCTTTTTAGGATCTCAGGTAGTGACAGGACTAGAGGGAATAGAACAAAGCTGGAGATGGGGAG
>VZRI01003118.1:129181-143081 GCA_013397515.1 Upupa epops
GTCTCCTTCTCTGGAGATGTTTGAAACTCATTTGGAGTTGGTCTGGGTGATCTTGCTGTGGCAGTGCAATTGGACTGGATGATCTTTTGAGGTTCCTTCCGATCCCTGATGATTCCATGGTTCCCTACTGGAAACAGATTCACAGTAGAGTTGAAATCCAACCTTCAGCTGCTGTTGAGACAGCAAGATACGAAGATGAACATCTTGCATCATTACTTTATAGCCTAGGAGATGCAGACCAGACTAGAAACTCTTTGTTCCAGACCCAGGTATTTCTCTGGTTTTATGACACTGTTGAAACAAGGTTTATTTCGCTCCACAGTGGAATCAAGTTCAATCACAAATAATCTAAACTGGGAGTTGAATAACTGCATTTCATCAGTCTCATGTTTCTGACAGAACCAACTGCCATCTAGTTTGTTGCCAGGCATACACTGAATGCCAGCTTGAGCAGCCTCGTGTCCTCTATTCACATGTGCTCGTATGTTATATGTAGTCTTCACGAAGTACAATACAAAACTTCCAACAGAAAAGCAAAGGATAATATTTCCCTTTGGATAAGGTAGAGACTGATGCATGCTTGTAAAAGTCTGGGATTTGAAGGCAGTAAGTTGTTTTCTCAGGAACTCCAATGGAAGCGTAAATGGTCTCAGACCATGCAAGAAAATAGCCCTGGCACTGTGCACAATGCATCACTTTCCAATAACAGCACAGCAATAGTAGTGCCACGATGAGGTTAGCCCTGACCTCTAAAGGAGTTTGCAGCCTAGGGAAAATCTGAGATCTGACTGTTCCAGTGGGGATATACTCACTCCAGCTTTAGTTTGGATTCTTGGACCTGGTGTTTCACCTATCCCCCCAAAATCACCTCTTAGCAAGCTCCCAGGCTTACCTATTCCTCCAAAATCACCTTGTAGCAAGACGTGCAACTCAGAGCTCTTGCTCAGTCTGGCAACCTGTTTTCTTTCCTGCAAAGGCACCAGTTATATCAGTTAAGATCTGAGCATGCCCCAGAACCATTACAGGTCTCCTGGTGTTTCTGGGAGGACAGACACATTTACCTCACAGTTTGAGGAGTAACACTGCATCAAAAGAAATCCTAATGGTCCACAGGGGAGCACCACACTGGCAAGCACAGTGCTGTCACTCCTGACATGGCCAACCAGATCTGAGTAGGGCTAGGAAAACTGTTTCATGTCAGGAGTACAAATACGTGCCAGGGGCAGAGCCTGTATTTTGAGCTGAGACAAAAAAACAGGCAAGCTTTTGGGTTTTTTTACTATCTACAGCTGTGTCTTCCATTACAAATGGAAGTCTTGTGGCCCAGGGACAGTGTTGACCACATCAATCTCCTACAACACTGATTGAGGCAAGTTCATCTAAACACTGGCTTTTAAAATATGGATTTGAGCAGGCAAATATCAGCCTGTGTCCTGCATGACTCTACCCATCTTGCTCCCCCTCAGTTCTTTGCCTGTGATATTCCCATTAATCTGACCCCTTTCTCCATAGATTCTCCCTTTACTTCTCTGTAGCAAGAAAGAAATCTGCTACCCTGCAACTAAAGCTGCAACTAAGACCATACTACAGATAAACTGAAGTTAACAGCTGTGATGGACTGACACACTTAATGGTGTGGACTAGATACTGGCTGAGGACCACGGACATGCATCTCCCTTCTGCCTACATCAGCTCAGGAGCAGAGGAGGAGGCAGGCCCCGAACTGAAACACCCGATTTCAAAGTAGTCTTCATGAACGGGAAGATGAAGAGCAGCAAACAAGGCAGCAACACTGCTGTTGAACCACATGAGACAGAATTCACCTAGCTCAGGGTCATGACTCTCGTGTTTGCCACTGGAGGACATTGTAAGGAGGATGTAAGGAATATGGATTCTGTGCAACATGACCTTTTCCTGGCATCTCTGCTTCCAGCAGTCAGCAGCTCAGGAGCTTTGTCCTGGGAATCATGTTTAATGACCCATAGTGGGTTTTGCCTTTATGTATCTGCCAAATCCATTTTCAACCTGTTCAATGCATCGAACTCCATGTCCACAATTGCATTCTGTGCTGGGCAAAAAAGTAATCTCCTTTGACTTGTTAAATTTGCTGCCCAATCGCTTTATGAGGGTCCTTCTAAGTATGAAAAGATATTCATCCTGTCAGAAAAAGCACTCTAGCAGTGCTCTGCTTCAGCTAGATAAGCAGCTCCAGTGCAGGCCAGCAATGGTTTGGAGGTATGTGTTCCTTGGCAATTCACTGATGCGACCGGCCAAAGGCCATGCCTGACTTTAAAATGTTAGCCTTTTATTTCTAGACTTTCGTACCTTTCGGAGACAGGTTGGCTGTTTACTTGCAATAACTGTAATCTAAAAGGAGCTGCCAGACCACAGACACTGAAAAATACCAAATCTTTTGAGATGTACCTGCTGATCTTTATTTTTCTCACTCTGTTTCCTCCTCTACAGTTAAAATGCGATAACTTCATGCGTTTTCCTTCTCAGCACATGTGTTTTGTCTGCAGCAGGAGGTTAAGCAGAGCTTAATTTGTCTAGACTGCCACTACTTCAAAGACTGAATGGCAACAGAACAGAAAATCCTTATCTTATTTGCCTTTGCTAATGAAGGGTTTGTGTAGTCATGTTAGCTCGTGCGTTTCGGCAGGACTAGGGACCATGCACACAGCAATCAGAAAATACATCCCTTTCCAAATGGTGTTTCAGTGTCGTTGCATATCCTAGTCATTAGTTGCATTGCTTTTAGGATTCTTTCAGGTTGGACCAGATGTCCCACTTGGGTAGATTACACTGTGTCTGGATGTTCCTGAGTCTTCAGGGATCTTTTAGTAGTAAGGCTGTAACTGACCCATCCTACCTTCACTGCACTGCACAGGGACAGTGTGACAGCATTCATCTCTATCAGTCAACAGGGAAGATGAGCAAAACCCCATCAGTTAGTGAGGACTGTAACATTCACTAATTTCCTTTGGAGGTCAGAGGTACAGAGAAACCCCACAATTCAGAAATGCCTAAAATGACCTGGAGTTGATGTCATCTCTTCCCTGTAGCAGCCATCCTCTCCCAGTTTACTGGAATTTACTGTGAACTTCTCTTGTTGTAAATAATCTAGCACTTATAATGAGAGCAGTAATCCCTTAGCCTCTCCTAGCTTGCTTGTTGTTTGCCTTTCTGCTCCCCTTGCTGTGATATTCAGGTTCACTGGAGCCTTGTTGCACCTGCAATACCAGTGTCATGGTTAATACATCCTGGGGCTTGACCCTAACCTTGCAGAAATAGGTACTTCTTACCATCTGCTCATCAAATGAATGTCACCAAGAGACAGACCCTTATGACTGAAACCAGGATACACGTGCTTTTTGGTGCTTTGGATCTGTCCCTAAAATACATCATCTTATTTGATGGTAAGCAATATAATAACTTACTACCCTTTGTTACTATAGAGCAGCCTCATGCATGCAATTGCTTTCATCTGCAAGGAGAAAATGGGTCCAAGATTTGGTTTTAAGCCTGTGAGTCAATGAAAAAAATCTCATCAGTATGAGGTTTTGAGAGGAATTTAGAGACTACAGAGAGGGAATTGCCTCTGAGCAATGGTCTGAGCAGCTTCTATTCCTACAACCACTAAATGTAACAATCACATTAGCCATGAAATAAAAGAAACACCACTATTAACCTGACTGTGAGATGTTCTGATACTCTGTGTTTTTCAAAGTGTCAAAGTAAAAACCTTTCTTTGAACTAGAATTCAGTGGAGATAACATTTCCCTTTTCTCCTGCTACAGCCTGCACCTCTGACCCCAAACCTGGGACCTGGGTTCTGGTAGTGGAAAGTCCTTGACTGGTGGCAGTGAAGAGAAAATCATCACCTGCTCAGTCACAAACAACATATAGGCCCTACAGCAATGTTTGTTAAATAAGATCAGCTAATAGTTGCACAGCGGAGCTTCAAAGCTGCTCAGCACAGTCAGTGAAGGCTTTGTAGATACCGTTACCCCACCCGAGCCTTGGACTTTGGGGTTGATATTTAATGCAATAAAACCAAAGCTGCTTGGACTCACCCAGTTTTCAGAATAAAATGGACTAGAATTGCTAGAAAATGAGCACCAATTTTGGCCTGTACTCGCAGAATCACAGACTCATAGAATCGTAGAATGCTCCACGTTGGAAAAGACCTCCAAAGGTCATCTATTCCAACCCCCCTGCAATAAACAGGGACATCCTCAATTAGATCAGGTTGCTCAGAGTCTTTTCCAGCTTCCCATAGAATATCTCCAGGGTTGGGGCCTTGACTGCTTCCTTGCAAACCTGTTCCAATGTTCAAACCCCCTCCTGCTAAAGAACTTCTTCCTAACAGCCAATTTCAATCTACTCTTCTCTAGCGTGAAATCGCTGCTCCTTGTCCTATCTCTACAGGCCTTCATAAACAGTCCCTCTCAAGCCTTCAGGTCCTGGAAGGTCACTATCAAGTCTCCTGGAGCACAGAATCATGGAATTATAGAAAGCTTTGTGTTAGACAGGACCAAGGCATCTATTCCAGCCCTTGCTGGAAGGAGGGACACTTATGACTAGATCATGTTGCCCAGAGCCCCAGACAACCTGACCTTGAACGTTTCCAGGGATGGGATGTCTACCACCTTTCTGGGCAACAAGTTCCATCACTCTCACTGTAAAATATTTATTGTCTTTGTGCTTAGCATGAGGTCCCACTGTCAGTGTACTGGGTACCCAAAACAATGTATATATGACACATTAGGGTGACACAGAGACCCACATCACCTCTGGATAGGGTATTAGTGGGCAACTGAGACGAAACTTCTTCAAGGTGAGGGTGACAGCACTGGAACAGGCTGCCCAGCTGGTTCTCCACAGGTTGTGGAGTCTCCTTCTCTGGAGATGATTAAAACCCATCCTGACATGTTCCTGTGTGACATGATCTAGAAGGTCCTGCTACAGGCATCATGTTCCCTTCCAGACCTGCACAGGCTCCTCAACTCTCAGCAGAGGGGTGATAATGAGCAGATGAGCAGGGAGTAACAATTCAAGATGCTGCAGCCATATGTTGGCTTGTAAGATGCAGGGATACCCAGGCTTCTCACAGGCCTGAACCCTGACTAGTACAACAGCAAGCCTCTTATAACAAAACTGATGGCATTTAGCAGAGAATGGTTTTCACAAATGTTCTGATCAAGTGCAGAGCACTTTCTGATCTAAGCCAGCATCCTTTTACCCCTGCTAAAACACAGAATCACTGCTTCTCTTCAGGGTACTGGAATTTCTCATAGTAGAAGGGTATCTGATGATGTCCTTCAGAAAAGCCCTTCAAATTGCTTCCTTTATCCTAAGTCCTCCTGCAGTGCCAGAATTTTTTCAGCATAGTAAAAATATTTCATTCATTATCAGGAGCTTAGTCATCTGATTCTTGGTGCTGATGCTGCCTCTCGGAACAATGGCTGGCTGCCACTCTGTCTGCTTCTGTGGGAGAGCTGCACTCGGTAATCTTTGTGTGCTTCTTTCTCAATCTCTCTCTCTTTTTAATATCCTTGGCATAATCATGGGAATTGATTTTTCTCAATGTCCCTCTGGTATGTTTTCTCTTCATTAGAAACAGAGACCAGGTGTTAATTTGTACCAATGTCACTGACTTCAGATACTAATGAGTTCAGAAAGGACAGAGCATCAAAGCACATTCCACCATGCCTTGAGGAGCAAAACGGTGTGAGGAAAATCATCTGTGGATGGCTGGGCAAAGTGTCTGGAGGGCACACTAGCCCTCTGTTACTGTGCCTTTATGTAGCTGCCTTCATCCTCACATTAATTGATTTGCATGACCAAAGGATCCCAGGGGAAAAGATGGAGAGAGCTGGAAGAGCCCCACAAAGATGCATCATGCATTAGCTGGGTATAGAACAAGGCCAGAGCAGCACAGTTCAGATTAGCTCAGTTCAGAGTGCTCCATCCTCACTGTCCCTTTGAGGAAACCTCGGATCAGGAGCACGTGGAGAAGTAAGGTGAGTTGCCTATGTGTGTGGAGAGCAATGTGAACACAGATGCAGAGTGCTCTGATCAGTTTTCCAGGAGAGGAATATGAGGTGTGGAGCATCCCTGGGTCTAAGTGTGTTTTTCTTGATCCAACATCTAGCTCAAGTGATATTGTACTTGATCCACACTCATGTGGCAGAAAAAAACTAGCCTAAGGAGGTTTTGTATTACTTAAGTTTCCCTCTGGATTGCCTTCTGTTTGGAAATCAGAAATATTATCACCATGAGTGTAGTAGAAACGTTGGATAGAAAGGGACTTCCTGAAGGCTTCTTGATGTTGCTATTGACAGCAGCACCATTGCTACACTATGTTATTGTGCTCTCTCTAGTACGAAGGAATTCTCCAAAGTCTGGACTGTAGCCACTGCTCGGGAGCAGAGCATCACAGGTCACATTGTGGCGCTGAGTCTCTCACAGAGATTTTCTGGTTTCTTCTTTCCCTCTTTGAAGGTGAGCCTGAGAAATACCCGTACGCCTTGTGTACAGGACAGCGTGGCACACAGGTAATGTGGCAAGCTTTCAGCAAGTGATCATCAAAGCTATTAAATGCCAATCAGCTAGGCTGAAATTCACTGCATCAGCTTAGTGCTCTGTTGACAACGTCTCTCATTGCCTAACTGATAGGGCTACATGTAGGTCCTGGGCAAAATGCTCTGTTACTGCTTTTTTTTTCCTGATAAAATTAACAAAGGCCAGATCTTTAAGAACTGGAACCCAGCTCGGACTCTTCTGTCGGTATTCCAGTTGCCAAAATTGGCCTGCTTTTCAGAGAAGCTGAAAGTGCAAAAGATCCCCCAGAAGTTGGTGACTATTTTAACTATTTGGGCATAGAATTTCATTGTGAAATGATTAACAGAGATATGCAAATCACCGACAATACCAGATAGCTGATTTATTTCTGCTTACACGTTTGATAAGAGTTGTCACTGTGGAGAGGAAATGAGTCACATTTCTAAAGGCCAGGAGAGACCGATTTCTGAACAGTGTGAATACATTCCTGGCAAGACCATGACAGGGAGATTGAACAGAGTAACAGATCAAACATGCAGGCAGATGAACTGCAGTAGTAAAACCCATCACACAAAGATGGGTTTCCCCTCCAGTATGATGAGGGTTCTCTGATGTGTGGTTCTTGCAAAAACCTTCTAGAAGAAGGGTGGTTTCCTGAGACTCACTCACGGCAAAGCAAAGGGAAGGGTACTGTAGATTTCCTTGTTGTTTGAGGTGCGTATTCACCCACTTTTAATACAGAAAATGATGTGTGATTCTCTTCCTGTGTGACAGAAAAAGACTCTGTGAAAGTGTTAAAAAGAACTGCTACCTCTCCATATCCCAGAAAAATTATTACTTGCTTCAGCAAATTAGAAGTCCTTAGTTGCTCTCATTACCACGGTGGAGGACATCATGAAAAATTAAGTTATGGACAAACTGTGAGTATCAAGGATGGAACACAAGACTTACTTGTCTTTCTGTGGGAAATTATGCACTGAATTTGTAGACTCTACTACTTGTGCATCGCCTTTCTCTTCGGATGCACTCTCTGCAGGTTCTCTTGCCAGCAACCATTTGCATGTTTTCTACAGGTACCATTATGACCACTGATTTCTGTGCAGAGTCCATGACTGAACAAGGTACTTGCTTATTTACTTGCTTAGATGTCAGTGATGTTAAACCCAGTCCTTTTAGCTTTTGCCCTGAAAATGCTTTATTTTTCATTCTTCTACATTTTACCACAAACAGATCTTTATATTGGCTTTCAATTTAGTACCTTTAGCAATCTAGGAAGAGATATATGCCACTGGGATGAAGAAAAGATTTACCAAGGAGTGACAATTATCTGAAGGAATACCAAGAACGTGATTTAATTCCTCTGGCCAGGATGGTTTTCAAGTGATGACCTGACTGTGGGCCAAATTTGAATTCAGTGATCCTAGTGTAAATCTGAAAAGAGCAATGAGTCCCTGGTCTCTGTCCTGGCTTACAGATACAAATCCCCTGAAGGCAGGAGTTGAAGAAACAACTGAATTACTCCCTTTGAGTTTAGTGACATTGACTTGGATTTATGTCAGTGAAGCTGAGAGCAGACAGTCATTTAGCTGAATATTGCCAAAAGGAAAGACCATGGTGAGCTGCTAATATTTCTTGCTGGAAACAATCCAAGAATGATACAGATCCTAGATTTTTAGAAAGCTTTGAAACCATCCTCTATGTGGGTCAAGATACTAGGTAATAATGGAAGTAAAATGGGTCCTAGACCTTTTTAATCCCGTCTGATCCAATGACTTCCTCCAATTTTTGTCATCTCACTTGAGGTTTTGACGTTTAGGCCACGAAGTGAAAGCAAGTATAGGAGTAACTTACGATCCAGCTAGGCTCCAAATGCCATCTCTGTTAAACAATACATAAACTGATTCCATTTTTCTGTTGGTTGCAAATGATTGGTAGAGTCCCACATAGGAACCATCAACTTAACAGTTGCACATAGGACTTCACAATTCATTCTGGGAAGGTGTTGAATGCCTCCTACAAGATGGTGAGAGCCATGGGCTGTCAAAGTACAGCACCGTGATGACTCTAATGGTAAACAGCCCATCACTTGTTCTGGTAGACACTTAAAGCAAAGCTCTGTGATAGACTGTTTTTGCTAGGGAAACTGTTTGTGGGCTGAGACATCAGCACAGAAGGGAAGTCAGGTTTCTTGCTCTCAGAGCACATATGGACTTATGCAATTTTGTAATCAATGCATTTTTAACAACATGGAATTTAAGACTAATCCACCCCCAAGGCTCTTTGCTTTCCTCTTGTTCTCAAGAATGAATCTTCCCTCTAGTACAAACAATCAGAAAAAATGTGACTTGGAAATCTCTTAACCATGATGATAGAGTATGTGTCAGGTGCTCACTCCCAGTATAAACTAAATATTGTTGGGAAAAGAAAGTATCTAACTGTGAGTGCATGTGTGTACATACACAGATGTGACTTTTCTTTCTGTCTCTCCAGTGAAAGTGGAACACATGAATCGTATTTTTTTC
Source organism: Upupa epops (assembly GCA_013397515.1). Classification (NCBI taxonomy): domain Eukaryota; kingdom Metazoa; phylum Chordata; class Aves; order Bucerotiformes; family Upupidae; genus Upupa; species Upupa epops. The sequence goes on from VZRI01003118.1 coordinate 138,271, forward strand.
CATATTCAGATCTTGTAAACTCTGAGTAAATTCTGTTAATCTTTGGTTAAATTGGTGTAACAAGGTTCAGGGGAATTATCCAACCTATTTCAGGTACATGATGGATATATGCTTTGAATTCCATGACTCTCTATCTTTTTTGCCAGTGGAGTGGATGAGCATTGTTTTCGACTGACTGTGAGAGTGGCTTGAGGAATCCACACATCTGGTTGTAAGTCAAAAATAGACCCTTCATATTCCAAGGAAAGCCCTATTGTAATGTTGTGCCTTCTGCATGCTCATCTATTTTAGAAGCCATTGATATTTCAATGTCTGATCTGAAAAACAAAGTAAAATCCTTACATTTCTATCCCAGAAACAAGCTGATGTTAATTACTAGCAAATACTCCCCTCAAAGTGTGTGGGTATGAATTTCTTAGCAGATGACACCTCAGACATTGACCTCTTTGTCAAGGTGAACTTAACCCAGATAACCTGTTTATCTTATGGAAGCTGAAATGGAGCTCTAATGACAACATTTTCTAATTTCAACTGCTGTGTAAATATCATAAAAACATACAGTAAAAATATGGCCTGGTTCCCGGCATGAAAATGTTGTCCTTTGTGATTAATCAAATGAAGAGAAGGGAATGACTGTAGTGTCAATGCTAGCAAAAAAAAAAGTATTCAGCAACAGGAGGTTCTATTCATTTTTATTTTCAGTGCTTGCCCATACTGTTTTATCTGGGTAAATGTGCTCTTCAACTTGTGTCTATCTCTGACTTCGATGCCTTTTATCCTGTATCTTAGAAATATTCCCCTGATGTTAGATTTACCTCTTAGAATGTAGTCCTTAGGTATAAAGTCCTGTGAAAGAAGAGCTGATAAAATAGAAGTCAACCCAAATAAATTAATATATTCAACAGCAGATAGCAATTAAGATACATGCTGATTATCTCAGTATTTCTTTTGTTTTGACTCATTCCTTCATCTCTTTTGGCCATCTTTTTCCCAAACAAAGCTTCTGGCAGTACACATTGTAGATGACATAAAATCCCCTGGTGGAAACTACCTTATGTAGCTTTTGATATCCATGCTATAAGTTTGTGTCTGAGCTAGTTCTCCTATTAAACTCCAATGCAGTCAGCAGAGTTTACAGTGTGATTGATCTCACCAAAATCTGCTGCCCTGTCTGCTTTAGGATGAGAAGAATTACACCTTAAATTCTTCTGAGTTTACTGACCTTCCCTTCCCCTGTGAAGACAGTTAATGGTCAGAAGCTGAGATACAGAAGTCCCCACTGGGGTGAGATGTGACCTGCCCCTATTTAGTTTAATGGGTTATTGATCACTGTTTTTGATTTTTGCTTTTTTGAAGACAATGAGCAAGTAATTAGAGTCTCATGAGTAACAAAATGGTTGTTCTGTACCCACAGATGTTCCAGAGTGAGTCAGTAACCTTGCAGCATCTTTTACCATCATCCAGACAACAAACAACTTTGACTACTACTTAAACTTCTTTGGTATATTTGTGGTAAATGTGAGAAAGAAATTACTCTCATTTCTGAGTGGGAATCAGAGGATAGCTTCTGTTTGTCTTTAGCAGCTAGGTTGATGATACAGATACCTTTGCTGGTAAAGTGAAAATATTATGTTCACTTGCCTTCTCTTGATAGTGTCCACAGGAAGCTTAAAGCTATCGTTGGTTCCTTTTGATGTGCAGTTGGCTGGGCATTACCAGCTCTACTAACACCTGCACCCCTGGATGGCAGGAGCAGGGGAAGCTTGTGATGCCATGACATGTTCTACTCAGCTTGGTTCAGGAAAATATAAGGGACATGGCAGTTCTCAAGTCCATAGGACCTGATGAGATGCATCCATAAAGCCCAAGGGAACTGATGCATAGAGGTGCTAGGCCATTATCCATCACATTTGAGAAATCATGGCAGTCTGGTAAAGTTCTTGCAGACTGGAAAAGAGGAAAGATACCCTCCATTTTTAAAAAGGGTTAAAAAGATGACCCAGGGAACTACAGGCAGGCAGTTTCATCTCTGTGTCTGGAGGATCAGATCCTCATAGACACTGCTGAGGCACCTAGGAAATAAGGTGGAGACATCTAACACGGCTTCACTACGGTCAGATCACATCTGACAAATCTGCATTGGTGAGTAAGGATAGAGCAGCTTGTGTCATCTACCTGGACTTGTGCAGAGCATTCAGCACTGTCCCACAGAACATCCTTGTCTCTGCAATAGAGAGGCTTCATTTTGACAGGTGGACTGCTTAGGTAACAAGGAAAAGGCTGGATGGTCACACTCAAAGAGCTGTGGTCAACAGCTCAGTGTCCAGATGGAGATCAGTTATGAGTGCTGTTCCTCAGGGCTCTGTTTTGGGTAGGTGATGTTTAACATCTTTGCTGGTGACATGGACAGCAGCACTGAGTCAGCAGGTTTGCCAACAGCACCAAGCTGTGTGGTTGCAGGAAGCTGAAAGACCTAACCCACACAGCAGTGGGAACTGGAAATGTAGGGAGAAAGGGAGAAGCAGCTCAAAAACCCTGAAAAGGGAAGACTGCATAAAGAAAACTGAGATGTGTGAGCAACAGATTGTGGTTCCACTCATGCACATTATTTGACACGTTCTGCCTTGCTGACAGCTGTCCAGCATCAGAGAGGATTTTGGACCACCGGGATGGGAGAACCATATGGGAGATGGAACTAAGGTTGGAACTAGATGATCTCTGAGGTGTCTTCCAAGCTAAGCTGGTCCCCGGTTCTGTGAGTTAATGAGTCGCTGGTTTTTGGGACCGGTTCAGGTTCTTGCTGGACAGCTCCTTTTTCAAGGAGCCCCGGTGGCAGCAGAAGGAAACCAAGTGATACTCTGCTCTTTCTTAAGAGCCTTTTGTTCAGACAACAGCTAATCTTTTAGTGTAGTCCACCACTGTTTGAAGAGAGACAGTGAAATACACTGTTTCATACACTACTTTGTCCTTTCATTTTTCATATTGTTTTGCCTTCATGGGTTTTACCTAATTTCTTCGGGGCATTATCAGCACTTCATCCAGACTCAGATGGGTATCTGTCTCTTGAGACTGACTTTGGGTTTTACTTACATAAAGCTCTACTCATTTTTGAATGCCAGTGAGATAACTTCAATCTCAGCACTGACGTTTGTCTTAATGTAAATAACTAACAATACTAATTGGAACAGGAAGAGTTGTAAAGATAAAACACTGCTTCTGTTGCAGTAGTAATGCTGGCAGATCAGCTGTGAGTTTATATGTGAACTTTGGGAGTGGGACATAATGTAGACAGAGGATGAAATATTCTCAGCCATGGAATATTGGGAATATGTTTTCATTTTAAATATGACCACACAGGATGTAAATGCAAACCAAGCTGGTGGAAGTTAAAATCCCCTCCTTTTGAGACCTACAAAGCAGCATTTTGGCAAGAGATGGTTCTGTTCCACTGTGAAGGGGCTGGTGGACACAGATACAAAGAACAATTTCACAGATCTGTGAATTATGTACTCTGTACTGAGAATTTTCCTAACTACACTAGTAACATATCTATTTAACAGTACATAAAACAGGGACAAAATGAAGCCTCTGACTTGATCATGACATCCACACCAGGTCACATGTGGAGGAAAGATCTTGATGCCAAAGGACAACACACCTATAGTTGTTAAGCATCCACTGAGGGAGCCTTCTTGCTGGGTATTTTCTTAGTTCAGACGTTTCTCCCCAACCCACTCTTTTTGTCAGAAACACAGAAAGGACTGATGGATTGTGCCAGTGCAGTGGATGTTACAGCAGACTCCGAGCAATAATGATTAAATAGAAGAACTGCATTCAGCGAGAGCTGTGTGTCTTCACCTAAAGCAAGAAATTAATACATTTACAGGTGTGAGATTAAAAAAGAAATCTACTCAGGTAGATTTGTCAATGCAAGTGTAGCATGAATGAAGAGTATCTTCTGTGTCTCTAGGAAGGCTCTATCAGTGTAATACAAGAGCCGTATGAGACTAAAAAATTATGATCGTGGTTAATGGTTAATTGAAATAGTTAATCTTCTGTTACCTCCTTTATCTACAACATTTTTCTGAAGTGGTTTGATGATATATTTTGCCTAATTAGAGAAGCCTTCTATAAATTATTCCTGGAAGAAGATGATAGACTGCTGCTAAGAATGCTGGACAAATGAATTGCAAAGCTTAGTTAATATTTTAGGTCTTCTGGGAGAAGATGTTGAGTATACATATATGTAGCAGTTTGTGCCAATGATAGTTATATTTCATCCAGAAAATTCAATTTCTTAACCCTGCTGCTGCTCTGTGGCTACAAATAATGACATAACTTCTAGTTCAGGTGGCAATGAGCATAGGGGGTTGTTAGGAGAGGTCAAGACAAGAAGATCTTTGAAGATTTATGAGGACTGAGACTGAAGTTGGATAACTGCCATGATTTCAGAGAGAAGCAGGAACTGTCAACAGTGAAGATGTTCTGCACAGTTTAGCTCAGTTCAGTGTAGGAGCAGTGTGACGAAACTCCATGTGTCTGTGTCTAAGTCTTGTGTGGGGTTTTTCTCTGATGTGTTTTGGGGGGGAGTAAATAAAAATGTCTTGGTTCTGACAAGGGTAAGTGTAGAGTCTGGGCAAGAACAACCCCAGGGACCAGGATAGGTTGGGGTCTGACCTGTTGGAGAGCAGGGTAGGAGAAAGGGACTTGGCGATCCTAGTGGACAGCAGGATGACTCTGAGCCAGTTATGTGCTCTTGTGGCCAATAGGACCAACAACATCCTGGCAGGGGGATCAGAAGTGGGGTAGTT
>VZRI01003120.1:0-15877 GCA_013397515.1 Upupa epops
CATTACTGTGATACTGTAGATGTGGCTCAGGGAAACCTGGTCTGGTGAAAGGTGTCCCTGCCCATGGCAGGGGGACTGAGGTCCCTTCCAAACCTAGCCATTCTATGATTTTATGATTCTTTGCTGGAGATAACATTAGAAAATATAAAGTGTGTTTTATTCTCTAAATTTGCCTTGGGTCAGAATTAATATCCTGTCACCCCAATTCAAATTATTCATTTGGATTTCATATAGTATCTCCAAGAACAGCCAATGAGTCTTCTGATGAGGAAGTAGATTAATACAGTAAAGATACTTTAATGCTTGACATCCAGAGCTAGCTTGTTACCTGTCATGTCCTCTGCTCTCTCTTCCTGTCCCTTCCCAATCTAACTAGCTGCTTGGAGGACAGTAGATGTACGTGACAGAGAAAAAAAGACTGAGGGCTTGCACATTCATGCCACATTCAAATGTCAAGTTTTCCCTGAATCCAAAGGGCAGAAACTTCCTCAGTCCACCCTTAATCTAGAAATGTGACCTCAACACACGAGTCATATCATTTCTCTCAGGACATTCCCCCAGCTGGAGGACAACCCATGCAAGAGGAGAGCCTGAAGTAGATGCGGTTAGTGACCTGAAGTGAAGCATGTGCAAACTGCAGTAGACTCTTCCACTAGAATCATCACCTCAGGACAATAAAAGCTGCTGCAGTTTGAAAGATGATTACAAAAAAAAAGCTAAGGGGAATTGGAGCAGCAACAGAAAACACTGTTGAAGCAGTGTCCTGCTGTTAGCAGCTGTGACTTTTCCGTTCCATAGACAGGCTCCTTGGTACTACAGCTGGGAAGCCACTCATGAAGAAGAGCTCTCCATTCACATAAAGCTGGTATTGCACTTGGTCTCTGCACTACCTCACACTCCTCTCTAAACACAAGGAAAGGACCTTCTAATTATCTCCCTGCATAACCTAACAATATCCTTGTACTCCTGAATGGTCTGTTCCTTCTTGCAGAGGCCATAAACTTCTTTTTTCTCTGATTTTTAACTAAATGCCCCTATTTAGCCAGGTTGGTCTTCTATGCCGCCAGCTCATCTGAGGACACATGAGGATGGCCTACTCCTGTGCCTTTAAGATTTCATCCTTAAGGAGTATCCAACCTTCCTGGACCCCTATGGCCTTTAAAACTGGCTCGCAAGGGATTCTATCAAGTAAGCTCCCAAAAAAATCAGTCTGCTCCTTGGAAGTCCCAAGTGATAGATTTGCTGTCTCCCCTCCTAATATTTCTAATAACAGAGAACTTAATAATTTCATGATCCCTGGTCTCCAGATGGCCTCCAACCACCATTTCCTCCACTAGCCCTTCTTTGTTCACAAACAAGAGGTCCAGCAAGGCACCCCTTCTCTGTTTGTTTCACTTACTAGCTGTTTGAGGAAGTTATCCTCCACACATTCTGGGAACCTCCTGGATTGTTCCTTCTCTGCTGAGTTGTATTCTGGTGATAAACGATGGAGAGTGGCCTAGCTAGCTCTTTTGTCAACTCCTTAATCACTCTGGGACGAATCCCGTGTGGACCCATAGACTTGTTAGAATCCAAGTGGAACAGCAGGTCACTAACTACCTCCTGGATTACAGGAGGGATATTCTGCTCCCTTTCACTGTCTAGCAACTCAGGAGCCCAGTTATCCTGAGGATGGCCAAGCTTTTTGTTAAAGACTGGGGTAAATAAGGTGTTAAGTATCTCAGCTTTTTCCCTGTCTTCTGTTACCATGTTCTCCCCTTCATTCAAATAAGGAGTGGAGATTTTCCCTGGCCTCCTTTTGTTATTAATGTCTTTATAAAAGTGCTTTTTATTATCCCTAACAGATTTGCCAGATTAAGTTCNAGTTTCCTGAACCGGGCAGAGTTTGCCCTGAGGAAGTCTAAGGTAGCAGTTTTACTGACCCCTCCCCTTGTTTCTCCAAGGACTGAAAACTCAATCATCTCATGATTGCTGTGCGCTAGGTGACCTCCAAACTTTACTTCCTTCACAAGATCCTCCCTGTTCAAAAGCAGCAGGTCCAAGAGGGCACCTTCCTTGGTTGGCTGTCTCACCAGTTCTCCTCCACACATTGCAGGAATCTCTGAGACTGTTCTCTCTCTGCTGTATTGTATTTCCAACATGTTGGGATGTTGGGAAAATTGAAGTCCCCCAAGAGTAAAGGGGCAACGATTTTGAAACCTCCCCCAACTGCTTATAAAAAATTTCTTCTGTTTCTTTATTGTGGTCAGGTGGTCTGTAAGAGATTCCCACCACAAAAACACTCTTGCTGGCCTTGCTCCACCACCTCTTCTCCCTTGCCTATCCCTTCTGAAAAGTTGATACCCACAAATTGGAGCACATCAGTTGTGTGACATCCCATAACAACAGTGTACACTATTAAATGTATAGCAAAAAATCACAAAAGTGAAATCAATAAAAGAGTGCAGTGGTAGAAATCCAACCTTATTACCTTTTATAAGATATCCTCTTGCAATTTTAAAGGACCAGTTCAAACCCCAGTTTGGTAACATTCCAAAGTGGACCTCGAATCTGAGTGCCTAATGTTGATTCACACTGATAAAGTGTGCTATCCTATTTCCATCTAACATGAAAAATCTTATAGTTGGAGCTTATGAAGAAAGGAAAACAGAAATTATTGCATGAGGAATAGAGTATGCAGTTATGTCTAATGCGCTTGTAAAGGATTTTGGTCAACTGGCTGTCAAATAGAGCAGCCCACAGTTTTTTTCTCATTATTTCAAACCTTTAGGAGGTTTCATGCATCTCTGATAGCCTGAGACATCAAGACCAACCCTCTTTCCCTTCCTGAACATTCAAGTAAAAGGTCAGTGAAGCTGTGATTCTGTGACTGCTAGTGTATATCAGTACTTCTGGCTTGGATATTTATACCCATACTTGAAAATATGTTTTTTCATTGGTAAATAATAAGCCATATAGGTACTTTAATACTATTCCTGCTAATTTCAGCCTTATCTACTAGTGGTTTTCCTATGCTCAATTAAAACAAGATTTTCAGTAAAGATTCCAGAAAAAAACATAACTAGCATGATTTTCTTTTACTGATCCAGAAAAAGGTGTTGGGACCTAGAATGTAAACTAAATCCTGTAATATATGCAATTAGTAAAATTTCCAAACAGCATTGATTAAATTGCCTAATACCTGTACAGTGCACCCCCTGTAACTGCATCTTCGTGGCAAATGGTGGCTACCATTCCATATAAATGTTATATATCACTGAAAACAACAAAGGAGGATGGGATGTTAGTTCCTTACCCAGTGCATTACTGTGAAGCACAGTTATTGATCCAAGATTAAAGCCTTAAGGAAAAAAACTGATTCTTTAAAGTGGAATAAATTTGCCTTGACCATAAAGTTTCAAGACAAGTATAGTCCTATTTGGAACAAGAATTAACAGTAAAGGAATTCACAGAAAACAAACATTACCATTCAGCATTTTGGCATGAGAAGTGTGTGAGGCATATTCCATCTTAACATCCTGTGCCCTAAGAGAAGGTTCACAGTTTGTTTTTTCAATAAAGTACAAATAAGTTTCATATTTACTAGTATTAACTGATTTATGCAACATTTATCCTGTCCATTAATTAATTATTATTAGCATTCATTAGTAATTAGTAGTAGTATTAACTGATTTATGCAACTCTTATCCTACCCATTAATTAATTATTTGCCAATCTCACTCCATCAGGTGGAGAACAAATAGACTTGCTTACTAAGGGGTTTTAACCAAAGAATAGTTCAGCAAATACACCTATAGAATCCAGTCCTGATACTGAAAAGTGTAGCAAGCTTCCTTATGAAACTGCCTGACCTGTGGTAACAGTCATAAGTTATTGATAGAGATCAGTATCCTCTCCTTGAATAGTGTTCTGTCTAAACTAGAACACTGAGCTCAGTTCTGACTCTCAGTCAGTGGCATAGTGCCAGGCATCTTCAGCTCCATTAGAACCGGGACTGCTGTTTTTAAGACTGACACTGGCAGTTACCTAAATGCACTCTTTGACTGTCATGTTAAGGGTTATATTAATCCTTTCATTTCCACGCATCCAGTTTGTTTAGACTTTTCCTGACACATTCAGCAAAATGAAAGCAATAATTCTAAGGCATCACTTTTCCTCTGCTCAGGAGGGCACTGACATCAGAAAAGCACAGGGTTTGCTGAAACAGTACCAGCTCCCTTAATATAATAAAGTATCAGGTCAGTTTGCTGATTCTGCAGCTACCAAATGCCTATCTACAAAGGCAAATTCAGGCTGGCAAGGCAATGTTATCATGTAACTTCAACAGGTATTGCTGGAGACTGTGGGAGGTGTTGTCTCTTAGCTTCACAGAGGTTGTCAAAGCTGGCAGGACAACTTGATAAAGCAGTCTTGCTAATGGCTTTGGTAGTTGTGCAAAGAACTAAGACATTTCCTAACTGGAAAAAGGCAAAAGATGAAAGCATGTTGCAGGAGAGACCCACACACCCACACCAAGACACACTGTGTTTTACTTTCACTACAACATTTGAACATTTCAGAAATAAGATTACTGAGCTCAGTACAGCTAAAGGACACAGCCAGTACCCATTTGAGTGCTCACTCTTAACTTAAAGCTGAGCAGCCTAGCTCAGCCACCTAAAATCCACAGAAACAAGTAGAACACAACTAGATCCTACCAGGTTACAATATCATAGAATCACAGAATTATTGAGGCTTGAAAAGACCACTGAAACCAAGACCAGCCCATGACCGAACATCGTCACATCAGTCAGACCAGGGCACTAAGGGCCTCATCCAGTCTGTCCTTAATCACCTCCAGGGATGGTGACTCCACCACTGCCTTGGGCAGTCCATTCCAGTGTCTGATGACCCTTTCCATGATACAGNTTTCCCCAGCCTCTTTGATCTTCTGGGCCCACTCCAGTACCTCAATCTTTTTCTTTAAGTGAGGGGCTCAGAAGTTCCCCCAGTACTTGAGGCCTCAGCAGTGCCCAGTACAGGAGGAGAATTAGTCCCTAGTCCTGCTGGTATAAACTTCTAGCTCATATTCAAAGGACAGTCTTGCAGTCAATGCATTTGTCATTTGTTCCAGCTTTAGCAAAGGTCTCCTCCTGCTTTAAGCAAAGCTGAATTTCCACACAGCTGATATAACCACAGTAGGTGACCAGTCAAGGGTCCCTAGTGATCTTATTTCACTGAATGTTTACATATCCTCTGGAAAGGTGAAAGTGAGACAGAGTAGCTTGAAAAGGTTGAAATTATTTACAAAAAGGAATGTTGAGGTCTTTCTGACAAAGAAAGAAATGCATACACACCAAAATGGCCAGTGAAACTTGCAACCATGTAATTTGTACAGAAAAAATCCTCACATATGGCAGAGATCTAATGGTTTGTATACATTCTGAGAAAGGGTTTGAGCACCTCTGGGTATGTCTATACAAATCATTTAAAAAGAAGCCAGCCCAAATTCATATTAATTTAACATCAGCATTTGCCCTTCAATCATCCTGACTCTTGCCAGAGTGGACATTCATAATCTGGGTGCCACAATTTTGGGTCAGTGCTCTAACTTAGTTACTGGGAAAGACCGCCAGTGTAAAGGTGACATTCATCACCTGCAAAGTGAAGGCTTGTGATCAATCTACAAGCTGCAGTTACAGCTACAAAGATATTGGTGCATGTGGAAAACAGAATGCACATGAAAATGAGGTGGGTGCCTGAAGACAGAGGATACAGAAGAAGCAGAGATACAGAACAGCTTCTTTGCCTCCATCTATATTTCTGAGAGCTGTCTTGATATCAAAATCCAGACTGCTGAGGCTCCAGATGAAGTCAAGGCAAGAGAGGAGACTGCCTTGGTTGATGAGGACTGAGTCAGGGATGTGTTGAGCAAACTGGATCCATGAGCCCTGATGGAATGCACCTGCATGTGCTAAGGGAGATGGCAGAAGTCATTGCTAAGCCACTCTCTGTCATCTTTTCTAAGTCATGGAGACGAGAAGAGATACTTAGAGACTGGAGGTTAGCAAATGTCACTAGTCTCCAAGAAGGGTAAGAAGGAGGACCCAGGTAACTATAGACCAGTCAGCTTCACCTCCATCCCAGGAATGGTGATGTAACAATTTGTCCTCTAGGCACATCAGGGACAAGAGAGTCATTAGGGGCAGTCAGCATGGCTTCACCAAGGGGAAGTTGTGCATGACCAACCTGATAGCCTTTTATGAGGCCATAACCACGTAGATAGATGATGGCAGAGTGGTGGATGTGGTCTATCTTGGCTTCAGTAACGCATCTGACACAGCCTCACATAGCATCCTGGCAGCCAAACTGAGGCAGTGGAAACTGGATGATTGGGCAGTGAGATAGATTGTGAACTGGTTGTAGGACAGAAGCCAGAGAGCAGTGGTCAATGGAACAGAGTCTAGCTGGAGGCCTGGATCTAGTGGTGTCCCCCAGGGATCGGTACTGGGACCAGTCCTCTTCAATCCATTCATTAATGACTTGGATGAGGGATTAGGGTGCACTGTCAGCAGATTTGCTGATGACACAAAGCTGGGTGGTGTTGCTGACACCCAGCAGACTGTGCTGCCATTCATTGAGACCTGGACAGGCTAGAGAGCTGGGCAGAGAGAAATTTAATGAGGTACAATAAGAGTTAAGTGTAGAGTCTTGCATTTGGGCAAGAACAACCCGAGGTACCAGTATAGGTTGGGGACACCTATGGGACAGCAGTGTAGGAGAAAGAAACCTGGGGGGGCCTAGTGGACAGCAAGATGACTATGAGCCAGCAATGTGCTCTTGTGGCCAAGAGGGCCAACGGTATCCTGGGGGGGATCAAAAGCGGGGTGATTAGCAGATCAAGGGAGGTTCTTCTCCCCCTCCACTCTGCACTGGTGAGGCTGCATCTGGAGTATTGTGTCCAGTTCTGGGCCCCTCAGTTCAAGAAAGACACAGAGCTGCTGGAGGGTGTCCAGCACAGAACAATGGAGATGATGAAGGAAGTAGAGAACCTCCCTTATGAGGAAAGGATGAAGGAGCTGGGTCTCTTTAGCTTGGAGAAGAGGCTGAGGGGTGACCCGTCTGGATGTGTTCCTGTGCAACTTAGTCTAGGTGATCCTGCTGTGGCAGAGGGATTGGACTAGGTGATCTTTCAAGGTCCCTTCCAATCCCTAATCTGTGATCTGTGATCCTGTGGACACAGTAGGAGAACATGGATAAAAGAGATTGCATTGGCTAGACTAGGTAAGTGATTAGAGCAAAAAACATGCTTGCAGGTAACACAGAAAAGTGCATGTAACTGATAACCCACTAGAGTGCAATTGACACTTCTTTTGGCTGGTAGTCCTTTAGCAAATGCCACCAGTGGGCACAATACATATAATGAAGACTTATACTGTTTCCCACAGTGCTCTCCTTCATAAACTGAAGGCTCACGGCTGGGGTAAGTACAGTGTGCACTGGATAAAAAACTGGCTCGATGGCTGGTCCCAAAGTCTGGTGGTGAATGGAGTAAAATCTGGCTGGCATCTGGTCACAGGTGGTGTCCCAAGGGTTCAGTACTGGGGCCTGTTCTCTTTAATAATCATCTGGTGATTGAGTGCATCCTCACTAAGTTTGCAGATAGCTGGGTGCATGTGTTGATCTGCTGGAGGGTAGGGAAGCTCTACAGAGAGATATAGACAAGCTGGATTGGTGGGCCAAGGTTAATTGTGCTGGGTCCTGCACCTGGGCCATAAAAACCCCATGGCAGGCTACAGACTTGGGGATGTGTGGCTGGGAATCTCAATGTCAAAACAGGCAAGAAGGCCAATGGCATCATGACTTGCATTAGAAATTATGTGGACAGAAGGAGTAGGGAGGTGATCATTCCCCTGTACTTAGCAGTAGTGAGGCCACACCTCAAATCCTGGGTTCAGTTCTGAGCCCCTTGCTACAAGGTCGCAGAAGTGCTAGAGGGGGTCCACAGAAAGGCATCATGGCTCATGAAGGGTCTGGAGCACAAGGCCCATGACAAGCAGCTGAAGGAACTGGGGTTGTTTATCTTGGAGAAAAGGAGGTTGAGTGGAGAACTTATTGGTCTTTACAACTACCTGGAAGGAGGTTGGAGCATGGAGGAAAACAGCTTTTACCTGGTGGTAAGCAATAGAAGTAGATGATATGATTACAAGTTGCACCATGGGAGGTTTAGGCTAGATGTGGAGAAAAATTTCTTCACTGAAAAGGTTATCAAATATTGCAACAGGCTGACAAGGGCAGTGGTGGAGTCACAGTATCACAGTATCACAGTAATAATGAGGCTGGAAAAGACCTTAAAGATCATCCAGTCCAACCTAAAACCAACCAAGTAAACCTAAACATCTGACATCTAGAGCATGCCACTCAGCACTTCATCCAGGCTAACCTTGAACACCTCCAGAGACACGGCAACTTGCCCACCTCCATGGGCAGGCTGTTCCAAAATCGGATCACACTTTCAGTGAAAAACCTCCTAAACCTTCCCCGATGGAGCTTAAGACTATGATCCCTTGTCCTGTCTCCAGTGTCCAGGGAGAAAAGACCAACCCCCGCCTGACTACAACCACCTTTTAGGTAGTTATAGACAGCGATAAGGTCACCCCTGAGCCTTCTCTTTTCCAGGCTAAACAGACCCAGCTCCATCAGCCTGTCTTCATAGGGCTTACCTTCCAGACCCTTTACCATTCTAGTTGCTCTTCTCTGGACTTGTTCCAGCACCTCGACATCCTTTCCAAACTGAGGGGCCCAGAACTGAACACAATACTCCAGAAAAAATATGGAACACTTCACAAATTTGCGTGTCATTCTTGTGCAGGGGCCCTGCTAATCTTCTCTGTATTGTTCCAATTTTAGTATATGTGCTGCCGAAGCGAGTCACCTGTCCTGCAGAAATATAAAGAATATGTGGACATGGCAGTGCTGGGTCAAAAGTTGGACTTGATGATCTTAAAGGTCTCTTTCAGTCAGAGCTTCAGTGTGATTCTGTGTTTAGATGATTAGTATGCAGGAAAGAATCCAACAACTCTTTGCCGAGTGTCTTAAGCTTGGAAAAGCAAATAGGAAGTAAAGGCGCTGCCTCTGTGCAGAGATACTAAAGGTTGTGCAAACCCGTATACTTAAACTCCGTGTATTTAAAGTCAAATTGTAAAGCTCTAGCCTTGTAAAGTCTTCCCTCTGTTTCTCCTACCACTGAAAGCTCAACACTGCAATGCAACAGAGAAGGATAAATTCTTTAATTTCAAGGTTTTGTTTCCTCAACTTGTAAAATACCAGAATTGCCTGTAATAGACCATGATGAACCTGATCCTGAACTCACTGAATTCATTAGAGCTTTCTCTGCCTTTCTCTGCCAATTGATCCCTCTACAATTACAACAGACTTCACAGTAAGTTAGAAACCTTAAAACTGTTCATAAAATACTACAAGAAAGAAGGAAGGAAGGAACTCTTCTCAATATACAAGCTGCTGTTTCATAGAATCAGAGTCATTTCTGGGGGCAAAGTCCTTTAAGATCATTGAGTCCAACCATTAATCTAACTGCACCACTTGTCCTTAAGCTCCATATCTATATGACTTCTAAACACATCCAGGGATGCCAATTCAATCACCTCCCTGGACAGCCTGTTCCAAGGTCTGATAACCCTTTCAATAAAAAAGTTTTTCCTCATGTACAACCTAAAATTTTCCTGCCCCAACATCTTGTTCTATCACTTGTTACTTGTAAGAAAAGACCAATCCCCACATCTCTACACCCCTGTTCAGGTAGCTGTCAACAGCAATAGGTCTCCCCTTAGCCTCCTTTTCTTCAGACTAAATAGTCCCAGCTCACTCAGCTACTTCTCATAAAACTTGTTTTCCAGACATTCACCAACCTTGCTGTTCTTCTTTGGACCCACTCAAAGTCTTTCCTCTATTTAGGTGTCCAAAACTGAACCCAGTACTCAAGGTGTGGGTTTATCAGTGCTAAGTGCAGGACAGCCACTTTCCTCCTGCTGCTGGCTACTCTATTTGCCCTACTTCTAAGCACAACTCTGCTACTCTCAGACACATCCACTCAGCCTTGTCAATATGTGAGCATAAAGTTAAACAGAAGTGATCATGATGAAAAAGAGACTGTTGACCCTGCAAAAGAGGGACGGTGTTGGAAGTAGGATGCAACACAATGCTGCAAACAAGCAACCTGTCGTTCATCAGAAGAGAGCAGAGGGACAGTGATATGCACGCTGAAGCACGAGGAAAGCTGCTGCTCCGATGAGCTACTCAGCAGATTCTACTTCTCACAGCAGTGAGACACTGCTAGTCAGCAGACTGGACTCAGCACAGAGTTCAGCTGGAGCTGCAAGACCCTGCCACTCATTGAATGCTGTTTTGCTTCAGTAAAAAGTATTGGCTTCTGGCTCCAAGCTCCTACTGAGATCCAATCTCAACAGAGCCAGCAACTCAGCAGGAGCCGGCTGTAGCCCTGGATATAGACAAAGCCAATCTGTTCTCAGCTAGCACTGATACTGCACCCTTATTGCTGGGTTAACCCCTGTTCATTTAGGATGGTCTGTTTCTTTTCAAGGGAGAGCAACATTCAACCTGCGCTGTGTGCCAGACTATTCATTAACAAGACATTTGCTCTGTTGATGTAGTTCAAATGAGCATACAGCAAAGCCTATAAAAATTATTGACATTCATAGCACCATTAATCAGCTGCACTCATTCTCCAAATTCTACCATCTCGCTGTGTGAAATGGAAAGCTACAGACTTGATTTGCTGCAAATCAGCTCAGCTCTGCACTATTTTTGTGCATCAGCATCAAACTGGAAGGAACTGTTGTGGATCAGGCAGGAGATTAGTCTGAACCACTCTGTTATCCTCATAGATAAACCTTTTTTTTCCCCAGGATCTCTTGCTGTAGTTGTTGCTCTCTTTGGGAAAGATGCTAACTGCCTGTTTGTCATCAAGTCAACATGGACTGAATAAGTCACAGCCTGCTAAAATTCACTCGAACTCATTCCTTAAACTTGGAAAGCCCACACCTGAGGAGAGACACTTCATGAATAAATCTGCTTCTCGTAAAGGTACCTGACTCATGTTTCCTATTCAAAGGGACTAAAGCTTTAGGGAATCAGCCACTGGCAGTACTCCCAGGATATTTTTCCATGTGCACATATTTCTAAAAATGTCAATGCCAGTCTAACCATTCTCATCTGGGAAGCCAGATATCACATGTACATTAGCCCAGGAAAAAAACCCGTAACTAATACAAGATCCTTCTGAAAAGGAAAACAAATTCAAAGTACGGGTTTTAGGGATGAGAAGCAGATTGTATGTGAGATTCTTATTGACGCCTGATTCCTTTATGTTTGGGTTCATTATCCAACAGCAGACAAAAAACGCCCCAAGCAGGGCCATAATAGCCATGCTTTCTTTTCAGTCCTCAAATTAAAAGCAGACAGATCAACACCACATCTGACTATGAGAGAAAGGTTGTTGGCTTGAGGCCTTTGTTCCAGTTAACATTTCAATTATTTTCTCTTCCCGGTTTGGACACTTCACACACTTTCATTACCTAAGAAGCTAGTGCACACAAAGAAGATGTGCTATTTTGCCATTCATCAAGGTGAGTTTAGGAAGTAAGATATAGTGTTTGCACACTCTCTTTTAGCACATGCTGTCCACATGCCCTCATTGCAAGGGAGATTTCTCCTTAATTCATGCTGTCAAGACTCAAAGAAAACAAAACTTTCAATCCTACTCAAGTAGGATTCCTGTAATGGAACAGATGTTGATTTCAGTTGAGCTAATCCATTTTTACAGAGTGAACAGAGAGCTGGATGTTCTCAAATATTTTAGAATTATATTCCACTGTCCATGAACATCACAATAATGACTTCACAGCTTTTCTCTCTAGGGGAAATTAACAGAACACTCCCCACTTAGTGGTTCAAGTGATGATTTCGTTCTCTTACCTCAATTTATCTCTTAAATTTACTTCTGCTTTCTTGCAAATTGACATGTATTTCACATGTCCATTTAAAATAGGCATCCTGCTTATAAATATTAAATTATATATAAATATGATAAACAGTTTTGACCTTATTTGTTGTGGAAAGGCCGATACCCTGGCATAAAAAGTTCTTTTGACCTTTTCTCTGGTCTCCTAAGACATGGCCCCCACACTAAGCTATCCACCTGCTCATCTGATTTAGGACACCACCTCCACTTCTGAAATCTCTCACAGACAAGAAGTTCTAACTTGTAGAACATTTGCCATCATCAAACAGGCCATTGGTACTCACAAGTCTTGTCCTGTCACTCCTACTGGAGAATGTTATCTTCTGTCAGAGTAGTGAGACAAAGGAGAAGACACAGACATTAGAGGCAGGTCTTTGTTCAGTGGAAGATCATATGGTATGCTTGTACATACAGAAACAAACAAATGAAAGTCTATCAATAGATTTACCTGCCCTAAGTCTGACCAAACTTCACTAATGTTCCAGTTCTTGGGGACTACAGCAGAGCAACTGCTGGCATATAGATTAACCTTGAAGTTACGGAAGAATTCTAGTGGTGGTCTATGGTTTCTATAGTAGTAGAACCAGTTACACATGCTTGAGTAGTTTTGCTTCCAGTATTACATCCAAAATCTCAATGTGTTGTAAGGGAAGCTTGGTGATGCTTCCAGACCAGTTCTTATGTTTTCATGAAGCTACGTCTATCAGGTACAGGCCATGCAAACATCTGCAGACTATCAATTAGGTGAAGCTGACCATCTGTGTAGGAAGGAGGTTGACTGGAAATCTCTGCAGGTCTCATCCTGCTTGAACTTCTTTGCATGAATTTAAGGGTGTCTCCTCATGCCCTTCCTTCCTCGTTATTTTTAATTTCCAGCAATTTCGTAGTGCAGCCTGCCAGATAGCAAGAACATGAGATTTGCTTGGCCACCAGGTCCTCAAGAGTATCACAGTTCTTAAGCAGAATTACAAGGTGCAGTGACTGAAACACATGCTATAACCTACATGAGGGCTGTACAAACAGGAAAATTAATGAGTCAAAAAATAAAGCAAACAGTATCCTGCTCTGCTCTCAGATTCACTTGCACCTCTCCTTTTGCACTTATAAAAATCTGGGTGGGTGGTGACTTTTACTATAGAATCATAGACATCATAGACTCATAGAATGGTTTAGGTTGGAAGATCATCTAGTTCCAAGCCCCCACGGGCAGCTACACTGCTCACCAGACCAAGTTGCCCAGAACCCCATCCAGCCTGACCTTGAACACTTCCAGGGATGGTGTAGCCACAACATCCTCAGACAACCTGTTCCAGGGCCTCAGCACCATCAGAGTGAGGAATTTCTTTCTAAGATCCAATACAAATCTCTAGCTTGAGAACATTTCCCCTTGTCCTATCACTAGAATCCCTCATAAAATGTTCCTTTCCAGCTTTTCTGTAGGCCCCTTCAGGTACTACAAGGCTGTTGTTACAGGTCTGTCCAGAGCTTTCTCTTCTCAAGGCTCAACAGCCCAAACTGCCTCAGCACATTGTCATAGAAGAGGTGCTCCAGCCCTCCAATCATCTCTGTGGCCTCCTCTGGACTCATACCAGATAGCGCCCACGATACCGTTGGCCTTCTGGGCTGCACTGACACATCTAATAGCGTTAGGTTGCCTACACATGAACTCAAATGGAAGCAGAAGCAGACAAGACTGTATTTCTACAGAAATAACTGCACCTAATGAATAAAGAATAATTATTATTGAAGGTAAGGAAGTACCAATAGGGGGAATACATAATGCCTTTAAGTAGTAACAAGGAATTACCTAAGGGCAAGGTGCTGTGTAGCATCAACGCAGGGCATTCTTCTCAGCCTAAAGTGAGAAACAGAGCAATATCTCCACTTGTCAGTCTAAAAGTTTTAGGGAATGTTCCCCAGACAATTAATAACAATCACCTGTACTGCTAAAGACTACACTTTTAAGTCTGTACCAGAGAGGTCTTTCTCACACACTGGCACAATCTGGGAAATAACAGAGGCCAGGAATTGGGCCCATGAGGCAGTCTATCTCCTGCCCCCTTGTTTTAGAGGGAGAGACCAACAGTATGAAACAGGCTTGTGTTGCCTGCCAGTTTGACTCTGTGCCAGAGAATGGTCCTGGACACATTTTATTTTCTAATATAGACACAGTCAGGATGTCTATGAGAATTCAAACCTCCTTAGTGGAAAATCCAGCTTCCTTATTAAGAACAGAACCTACTCTATTTTCCACTAGCAAGAAGCAGTGCAAATTCCACTTTGAAATACGCAGTATTTCTAAGCCTTCTAGAGATTTCTTTCTCATGTCCAAGATTTGATGTTACTCAGACTTTTTTCTGTTATCAGTATGCATGACTGAGATCCTTCTTACACACGCTGGTGTTCTTCCAACACCTGCTTAGGATTGTTTCAACTCAGAAAGTGAAGAAGACAGGTAAAATTTGGGAAAAAAACCAACCAAAACCTAACATAAACAAAACCAAACGAAAAACAGTTTCTCCAAAACGCAATCAGGACAAAGTTTTGAATACTTGTTATGCAGTCAAATTGAATCTGCTATCAGAGCAAAACTAACAGACCAATTGATTTGATAACTTCATGCGCTTTGTGAGTAACAGACAGAGCCGCTGAAGAACTGATATGGTCTGCAACTAATCCAGACTAATCCAGATTGAAATGCCTTGGCCACAGAGTTTTTATCCATGGAGTGGTTTGGGTATCTCTAAATACTCAACACACTAGCTTCACAGTCACTAAAGGTAGCATCTTAACCCAACGAACCTATTTAGAGGCAATCTGTGACACAAGTGGGCATTGGAAATCAGGCTGAAATCCTATTACCTGGCACTTAACTCTGCCAGGCCTGCAGGAATATGGCACTGTGTGGACTGGATCCACACTTTAGCACTCCCAAGATACCTGCAATCTTTTCCTTCAAAATGCTGACTTTTAAAGCATGAACCTGAGAAATACTGTGTAGGTGTTTTTGCTCAGTAGATGAAATCTAGAAACAACTCCAGGACCCATGATCCCTCTTCTTAGGTAGATGCCCTGGCATGTCAGCTATACACACCTGTTCTTCCCTTTGTTTCTTATTTGGCTCAAGGAATGCCACTTCGTTCAAAGCTCAGTGCTATGCTTTAGTTAAAGGCATTCCTTTCCAGAACAATCTTTGTCACCCTCCAGACTGACCATTTGCCTTGCACGGCAAGAATTTTATGTCCTAATTATTACTGTTATTATCAAGGCTGGAATAGACCTCTGAGATCATCCAGCTCAGCCTGTGATCTTATACCACCACATCAGCTAGCCTACTGACCCATAAAAAGACAAATATTTTTTAGTGAAACCATTTGAAGTTATTTTTGTTGAATCTTCTGTCTCAGGAGAACTCAATTTACCAACTCCACTCCCCAAATGCTTAATTTTCTGGAATATGCAGGAAGATTAGAATACAAAGGTTTTCTTTTCATCACTAAAAATATTCACATAATTATTGAGTCTGGAAAAGACCTCTGATACCACCAAATCCAGCCCATGCCCTGACACCACCACAGCAGCCAGTCCAGGGCACTAAGTGCCACAGCCAGTCTGCCCTTTAACACCTCCAGGGATGGGGACTCCACTACAGCCCTGGGCAGTCCATTCCAGCCTCTGATCACCCTTTCTGTGAGGAAGGGCTTTGTAATACCCAACCTAACTCTCTTCTGCAGCTTCAGTCCCTGCCCTGCCCATCTTATCGCTAGTTGCCTGGAAGAAGACCCCAACCACCACCTGACTACAACGGGAAGGGAAGGGAAGGGAAGGGAAGGGAAG
>VZRI01003120.1:16066-44522 GCA_013397515.1 Upupa epops
GAAGGGAAGGGAAGGGAAAAAAAATGTTTTTAAAAGAATGTCCTTCTCCCTAGCAGCTTTAAAGCTGCCTCCAGTCAGATCACAAATTATAGTGTCCACGCCACAGTGCAGTTGAAACAGAGAAATGAGATTTCTTTTTTGTCTTCTGCATGTGAGACCAGTGTAACAACCTGCACTGGTTTGTTTGGAAACATCCTCTGATGTGAGTAAATGTTAAATTCTGTCTGTCTGGAAAACTTTTAATTCTGCAGTACTTATAAAGACTCTGTGTGGTGGGAAAAACACCCTCTAATGGAAACGTTTTATTGCAAGCTAGGAAGGATATTAATTTTACATCAGGTAATTTCTGGAATTTAAATAAATTTGCTGAAAATTCAAAGTCGTTTCATTGCATCAGAAACACTAACCTCATTTCCATATGTCACCAAGTCAAATACATTCAGTGAAAACAAAGGATGTTGTCTTCTCTTGTAGAATACTGGAAGCAATACTGCAGTTAGAGCTACTGGATTTTAACAGCTCTGCTTTGAATTCACCCAGACTTCAATAAAAACAAAGTTCAGGTATCTGTCCCTAGCACAAAGCTCTTAAAGGAATCCCCAAAGCTAGCAATGCAAAGCTAGCTCTTAAGTTGTACTACTTGTTCATTATGCCCTGGAGTGGGATTTCACAGTGCAGAATAACAAACTCTTTGCTGAGGCAGATTCATCACATTGGCTGTCTTGCAGAGACCTGTAAATCCCCAGCGAAGCAGCACACAAGCTGTTACAAGCACAGAACCAAGTTCCATGCAAAAACAACAGTGGGGAACAAAGGAATTAAGCAGTGCTGATATTGTGATGAGAATCTGGAGCTGTGGCTACTGTATTTGATCCTGGGGTGATTTCAGCCAAGCTATGCTAGCTGTACAAAAATGCTGACTTGCAGTGCTGATAAAGAGGAAAATAAGCTTTCATTCCATCATCTGGTATTATCAAGAAAAGAAAAAAAATGCTTCCAGGTAAAGAAGCCACCTTGTTCACAACAGCTCTGTCTCTCTCTCTCCAGTTTTGTCTTTTTCATCCCTGGTAAAAATACCAGATACCTGAGAATCAAAAACTGCTGAAGAAAGACACTACATTGCTATATTACAGAAGCAAGAAGGCACTGTGATGTATGTAGTGATTAGGTACTAATGATGCTCTTTTTCTCTAAACAAGTTTATATTTATCTTTGCAAATTCTAATTCAAATTAATTCTTTAGTCACACCATGATGAGCTTTACTTTTTGTCTGTTCCCAATTAACATAAATTTTCTTATTTCATATTACTTGAATTACACAATACACACTTTTTTTCACAATGTTTCATAATGTTCCATCAACTGTGGAAAGTGTTCTGGACAATGGATACACAAGCAATTACTGGAGAGTTCCCTACTGTCAGTTAACTCACTGATACCAGCCAGCACCATCCAGGTTCATCGAAGAGTATCAATACCATTAGGTTCCAAATTAGTAAGAGAGCAAGAGAACTTTAACAAGCTGACAAGAACTGAGGAGAAATGACTGCATACAGCAAGAAAGGGAAATAAACCCAAAAGAGCAAATCTACACTAAGTGGTATTTTCTACAAATTATCCTGTAGTGCTGAATATAACTTAAGCTTAATCACTGGAACAATGATTTTCACTGTTTATAGGCTCTGCTATTAGAAAGAATTTTTCTATTTCATTTTCAAAACGTGTTGCAATGTTAGCCTACAGAGGAGGGAGGGAGGAGGGACACCGGGAGTCACACAGTGACAGGCTAAAGCCTCACCAAAGGCAAGCAGCTGCTGTTGGAGCTATATCTCACAACCTGCCGCCCCTCTGGTTCAGAACAAGATCAACCTTCTTAACAGTGAGGCTGATCCAACAGCTGACTGGCACACATCACACCACTGGCGAAGTAGCAAAAGCAGCCGTATTTGCAGGAGGAGAGGCAAGGGAACGGACAGCACAAGTGCCATTTTCTCCTTACACAGTCCACATTTCTTAGAAAGACCACACAAAAGAGGGATTTAGTTGTGCTGCTCAAAGCAGCCTTAACTTTCCTCTGTGTTGGGTGACCTCACCAGATGGGTCACAGTGCACAGATGCTGGCATACAGCCCTTGCCTACAGAGCCACCAAGAGCCATGAAGAGACCAGAAAGGAGACCACAGGGAGAATCACTTTCCTCCTTTCCGTCCTTCTCTGACATTTCACATTTTACATGTCTAAATCCAACCAAGCCCACTTGTTTTTCTGCCTTTTCTAGACCCCTACCTCTTTGAAAGGCTTGGTGTTCCTTTCCACAGACTTTTCTTTACCATGTTTGTATACAAAGATCACTGGTCTATTGTTAAAGCAGTGGGCGATGGATGGTATTACATAACTACTGGTTACTGTTTTATAATATTTTTCAGTAAATGAAGTGAATGTAGGCTCCCCTTGGGGCCAAGCTAAGCAAACTAAATTACTAGTGACCCAAAAGAAGTCAGCATCCCCAAAGTGGTAGTATGAAAGATGTAAGGATAATGCAGTTCAATACATACTGTCCCACACAAAATTACAAGCGATTAGTAATTATGGCATATAGGCATGTGGGGTGAGAAAACTTCTGTTTGGTTGTGGTAGGGTTTTTTTCAAGATATATTTGCAGTGATTTACTATTCATTTACCTCTGTTATCTTGTGGCATTTCATATTCCAAAGATGTTTTACTCTGCTAGCTTTCCATTCCAGGACAACTAACATAAGATCAATAACAGTTTAGACAGTTTGTCTTCTTGTAATGAGCCTAGAATTACAAAGCCTACATGCTCTTTCTGCTTCACATTCACAGAAACAATTCCATTATCTCTTTCTCTGGCATTCTTTTGCAGTAAAAATTCACATTGGCAAGTTATGAGGCTTCTGCACTGTTCATAGCCCAGGCACAGATACCTGCTGCCCACTGATCTCAGTGGAGCTCTTTGATACCCAAATCAGTTACAGTAAAAGCAGGTTCTCACAGCTGGGAATTGCAATTACACTCTCATTCAGGCCAATTCTTCATGCAGGCAATCCTGGCGCTCAGTTTGCAACCAATCATGTCAAGCAGACCACTCTGACAAGTAGTGGCTGCAGGCACAGGCACTCTTACTACAGAAAGACTCTCGAGTTCTGCTTAGGTGCCCTGCAACACCACCTGTTTTAAGTCTTCACAAATTGTACCGTCTACCTAAACATCTATACCCCAGTGCAACAGGACTGGATGGTTTTAGGGTTTCAGCAGGGCATGTAGTTCATCTTTAAGTAACATTCTCAAAGATCAGTGTATCCAGAACACCTGCTGAACAATCCCTTACTGAAGCATGTGCTTAAAGCTGAGCCCCCGCTAAGTGCTGAACTGTGATTTAATCATGTTTCTGGTCCTATTACTCAGTGTCTGGCAGCAACTGCTCTCACTAGAAGGCAAATCCCTCAGTGCCTTATAAGCCAGTAGAAATTACACATCCTTGTAAAAAAGGTGTTAAAGCCGAGTTAGTCTGATATACCCTTGACAAATGCTCAAAAATCCAAGGCAAACAAACGTTTTCTACCATACTTTGATAATAATAATTTCTCTCTTTACTGGAAAGCTCTGCTGTTTTAGTAGAGAAAAAAACCCGGCATGTTCAAACTGCAGGTCAATGGATGATTTGACAAGCTTGCACAGAGTCCTGTGCAGCAGTCAGGGTATTTTGCTCTCATAAAGCCTGAACTTGACTGGGACGAATGCTACAGCAGGTCACATATGCTGGAGTACAGCTGTATTTTACAGACTGAAGTCCAGTGTTTATCACCTTGCAAAACCAAGTTCCAGCATTTCTGCAAACATGAAGCAGTTCAACAAGCAGTAGTGATAATTTTAACTGTTCACTGCCACTGAATGGTAGGGATCCCACTCCTCCAGGCTCCTCACATCCACACATCACTGACCTTCTCCATCCTTGCTTTGCACTGACTCTGGCAGTTGACAGAAAAATACTGACAGAAAAATACCTACTGAGGAGCTGACAATCTAATTCAGCACAATGCACTTCTGGAAGCACACTAAGACAAAAGTGGTCAGGATGGCGGGGGTAGTAGCTAGAGCAAGACAGAACCAACATTTAAACTTGAAAGCCTTACTGAATTACTTGTGACTTACTCAGGTGAGTCTGATGGATTTAATAATTGAATGTAAATCAAACTGCTTGCCTGAGTAAACAGCCTCACATTTAGGTCTGTCCATTATGTAGCTCTTAGCATGTGCATGCGACAAGCAATTCCACCACTTCCTTATCTCAGTGTAGATTCATCCTTACCAAAGGACTAATTCTGCACTTCACCTTGATGCAAAAATTCCCACTAAAGTAAACTAGACCTGCTTGAGTCTAGAGTGCAATTGCACTGGGCATACAGCCACAACTGTTGCAGTTTCTCAGTGTATTATAGCATCATTCCCCAGCTAAAAAAAAACCAGCAAACCAACATGTGAAATTAATGCGAGAGATCCTGTTCCCTACAATCAAATTCAACCTCCTTCCCCCTCACCCTTGGGTTTTGTGCTGAGCAGTATGTTACAATTCTTTATGCCAAACATGAAGAACACTGCTGGCTTGGCACTTACCATGTACTTTTTACCGAACAGGAAAGATAAACATCTTGCATTTGACCATTACCCAATGGGTAAGCACAGTTTGTGTCTGCATGAGGAAACATCAAAGTGCCATTTTGTAAAGCTGATTTAACTTTATCACAGTGCATTCAGCTGAGGTACTTTCATAAATTATAATTCAACATTATTTACTTGCATTATAAACTGCATTAGAAACAAACCTTGAGTGTGGACCATTAAGAATTCTCTTTCTGCTAGTCTCGCTGTGCCATTGTATGTGGCAAAGGCATGAAACATCGTTCAACAGTAAAACAAGTCTCAGGGGAAAACAGATATCCTTTGCATTTTAACACAGCTCTTTGAGTTAAAGAAGTAACCTCATGTCAGTCTTCATCAGTAAGCTGTACAGTGCTGTGTTATCACACTGAAGATAACATATCACTTGTCTTTCAACAGCACCTAAACTGTAAAATCCACAGTACTGGAAAGATTTAGAAATAAAACAAGGATGTGTTTTGATGAAAGGTGATGCTTTCTCTCCAAGTCCAAGATGTAAGCCACATGATGGTTATTTAAGCAGCATGGCACGTCATGTTAGACTCCTGAAGTGCCGCCTGTTTCCAGTCTATGTTAGGTTCAAACAATGAACACAAACAGTGTGGATACATGACAGGGACTGATACACATGCCACAGTAATCTGGAGCATACATGGAAAACAGCTTTTCGGATATTGCACTCATATTCTACTTGCTTGTGTTATCTGTCCACTCCATGTTTTTGATCTGTTGTGCACTTGGCTCAAAACCAGTAACAGCAGACAGGGTGGAGGATTTTTTCAGTCTCAAAAGTCGAATGAAGGTATAAAACTGTAAAACTACAAAAAAGGCTGCACATACTTTTTTTTTTCCTTTTTTTTTTTTTTGAGCTGACATTGAGCACAGGACTGAATTATTCATAATTAGTAAAATGATTTATAAAGTATATCTACAATATTTAATAGTTTAAGGCTTACAAAAAACTAACATATCAAAGATGATACAAGTTTTCTGCTATAGGGTTAAAAGCACCAAATTCACTTCACATACTAGATGCACAGAGCTGTACTGATCACAAGGAAAAACTCTGAAAGTGATGATCTGCTAATGTTCCTAGTGCTTTAATGATGTCCGTTTTCATAGGAGTTAGGAATTCCCTTTCAACCATAAATACAGTCATACAGACATAAAATATATTGGAATAATTTCAGTTTGAAACTATAGTACGAAAACCCTCTTCCTTCCCCCTCCTAACCCATTCATTCTTCACACAGACACCACATCTCTTTTAATACTAAATTTGGAGCAACTAAACTGGTTGCAAATGACCCATTTGAAACCAACAAATCTTTGCTTAAAATAAGTGCTTACAAATTAAGATTCTGAACTGTTACAATTTACCAGCTCCTACATCATGGAGCGTAACTTATTCTTAGTCTATTTTAAAAATAGGTGACCCTTTGTGTCATGGAAAAAGAACATAAAAACATGTACTCCTGGAGGACTAGGGCCAGTGATCAATCTATAAAATATAGCCCAATTAAAAAAAAAAAAAAACACCTAGCCAGTACCAAAAGATTTATGAAAGTAGTAAGTTTCTGTCATCAGCAAATCCTTCTGCATCTCTGAACTCTAACTCTCATCTCCTACAGGTCTGTTTCCCTGTTTGTATCCAGACAGAGAGCATAAAGGGATTTTCTGAGATCTACGTTACTTTTTGCTTTGATATTGGTTTTCTCTAAGGAGCTGGTGCCAATGTTGAACTCCTCACTGTTTTCCAAGTGCATAACAGATTTGTTTAGAGAGTTTCGACTGGCTTTTCTCTTTGCATCTCCCCCTACAGTGCTGCTGTGAGCACTACTGTGTTCATCTTTAAGAACAGCTTGCTCTTCATGGTCAGTCTCTCTGTGGTAGAAGTAGTTGAAGTTGGACACAATGACAGGGACGGGCAGGGCAATAGTGAGCACACCTGCAATGGCACACAACGAGCCCACAATCTTGCCCCCCACAGTGACAGGTCGCATATCCCCATAGCCTACAGTGGTCATGGTTACCACAGCCCACCAAAAAGCATCGGGGATGCTGGAGAAATGAGACTCAGGATCATCGGCCTCAGCAAAGTAGACAGCACTGGAAAAGAGAATCACCCCAATAAAGAGGAAGAAGATGAGGAGGCCCAGCTCCCTCATGCTGGCTTTCAAAGTCTGTCCCAATATCTGCAACCCCTTGGAGTGCCTGGAGAGTTTAAAGATCCTGAAGACTCTGACCAGGCGGATGACTCTGAGGATGGCCAAGGACATTGCTTGCTGCTGGCCCCCACCTCCATTGCCACTGCCAGTTCCAGGCTGCTGCTGCTCATGAGCCAGCTCAGTGCCCAGGGTGATGAAGTAGGGGATGATGGCCACAATGTCAATGATGTTCATGATGTTGCGGGAGAACTCAGGTTTGCTAGGGCAGGCAAAGAAGCGGACAAGGAGTTCAAAGGTGAACCAGATCACACAGGTGGTCTCAATGATGAAGAAGGGATCAGAGAGGCTACTGGGTGGCTGCATGGGTGGAGAGTCCCCGATTGTGCCATTCAAACCTCCACTTTGTGGAGGCAGGGGCATGGGTATCTCCCTCTCATCCCTGAATTCTGGCAGGGTCTCCAGGCAGAAAGTGATGATGGAGATGAGGATGACCAGCACAGAGACGATTGCGATGGCTCGAGCCGAGCTGGAGCTCTCAGGATACTCAAAGATGAGCCAGACCTGGCGCTGGAACTCATTGAGGGGCAGAGGCTTCTCCTCCTCTTTGATGAATCCTTCATCCTCCCGGAAGCGCTCCATGGCTTCCTCACCCAGCTGATAGAAGCGGATCTCGTCGGCAAAGACATCAATGGAGACGTTAACGGGCCGGCGGAGCTTGCCCCCAGACTGGTAAAAGTAGAGGATCCCATCAAAGCTGGGCCGGTTGCGGTCAAAGAAGTACTCGTTGCGAAGTGGATCGAAGTAGTGCATGCGCTTATCGGGGTCCCCCAGCAGCGTGTCGGGGAACTGGTTGAGTGTACCCAGCTGGGTTTCGAAGCGCAGCCCGGAGATGTTAATTAGCACCCGCTGGTGGTGCATAGTGCCCCGGTTCGCTGCCACTGTCCCCTCCTCCTCCTCTTCCTCACTCGCCGCTGCCATGGTCATGCCCCGCCGGTGTCCCCCTTCCTCCGGGGGACCCATCTCGGCTGGTGCTGCGGTCCGCTGGGTACGCGGCGGAGGCTTAGGCGGAGGCTGAGGCGGCGGCTTCGGCGCCTGTTGGGACGGCGGAGGAGGAGGAGGAGGCGGCGGCTGAGGTGACGGTTCGGACGCCTGTTCGGACGGCGGTTGCGGCGGTGGCTGAGGCGGCGAAGAAGCTCCTCGCGCCGCCGCCTGTCCGTTGGCGCTGCCCGCGCTGCCGCTGCGGTGCCTCCCGCCGCCTCCCCCGGCACACGGCGGGGGCTGATCCTGTTTCTGGTCGGCCGGCGTCGGCAAAGGGGTTCTATCCATGCCGTCGCTTAACCGCGGCGCCGCAGCGGAGCCGGCTATGTGGAGCAGCAACTCTCCCCGCCGCCGAGCCGGCGCGTCGCCGCAGCCACCGGTCGCGACATCCTCGTCTCCCGCGACGACGCCGTTGTCCAGAGTCACCAGCGCGATCTCCATGGGCAGCGACAGAAGTAAGCTGGCGCATCTGAAGGGGCTAGCATCCTGCGCTCACCGACCCACCGCTACCGGCCACCTCCCGGTCGACCGTGCCGTGCACCGCCCGCCCCCGCCTCACTGCGCGACGGCGCAGGGCCGAGCGCGGCCCGAGGGAGCTGCGCGGGGACCCGGATATGAACGAGCGATCGTTCTGTGCTGCTCGCTTGACGTCAAAGAGGATCTCTTCTGCCGCACGTCCCCGCGGCCAACATGCACCCCCCGCCGCTTCCATGCGGCCCACTACCTTGTCCCGCCCTGCCCTGCCCTGCCCTTCCCCGCCACGGGGCCCCGCATCTGACCAAGGGGCAGCCGCTGGCGGGACTGGCGCTGCGGTGCCGCTGCCCACAGGTGCCGACGGGAGGAGGATGGGTTACGGTGCAGCCCCTACTCGTGGATTAGTCGCTAACGGGATTGCGCGCACGGAGGGCTCCGGCTGTAAACTCCTCTTAACCTCTAATAATCAAGAGTTCCGGGGATTCCTGGAGCCTCCTGGCGTGTCCCCCCCGCCTCCCTTCTCCTCAGCGTAATGAAAACAAAGGAAGGAATTGGGTATTCATTGGGTTTTTTCGCTTTGCTTTCTCTACCTCGTTTTTCCCCCAGTTTATTGTGGAGCTAGTGCAGTGCCAGAAGGTGCTCCCAAGCATTTCTACACGGCTGCCCTCATGTTAGCATCTGCAAAACAAGTCTGTCTTTCCCCTTGATGAGTTCTTAAACCCACACCCAAGGCCAACGTGTTTCAGTAAATGCACATTTTATTACAGCAAAGGAATTGAACAGCTTTACACACTGAGTTCAATTACAGTTCAGTGATACAAGAGTTTATTTTATATATTCAAGCCATGAACTCATGTATTCTATTCAAGGTCTACAGTAAACTTGTATACAAGAACCATAAGATTAAAAACTGTAGGTATGGACACCAGTCCACTCTTGTGGAGGTTCTGGATTTCTAACAAAGTAAACTATAGAAAATAATAAAGTGAAAAACTCTTTCACCTTGCAGTTGACATCACTGAAGTGACATTCTGACTCAGTCACTGTGGTAGTACTCATAGCCTCATCAAATAGTTTACCTAGATTTATTGGGATTTGTGGGTTTCCACACTACTTCTGTGTATGAAATGTGTCCCCAAAGAGCTAAACCAGAAAACACTAACTATATTAAGTGGTTACTGTTACAGTTTGACCATGATGATGTGGTCATATTCTGTGATTTACCTCCAAGAATAATGGAATAATCTATGAAACCTGCAAAATTGCTCAGGTCGGAAAAGACCTTCAAGATTGTCATGTTGTATAATACACTTTGGGGCTGGCATACTCTGCCATAAATACAGAGATGCCTGGTGTACTGGGTCAACCCATCGTAGCTGGGCACCCAAGCAAATAACAGCTGATCTGCTGTCAGGTGCATCACAGGGGCAGTAACAGAGTTAAACCCTTCAACACTGAAAAATTATTTTGTTTTTTTAGCTCTGTCACCTCCTCTAATGCAAAATAGTCTTACTCCAAACCTTTCCTTGGGAATAACAATTTCATTCAAGGGGAAATCTGCCTAGACAAGTTCATCTCTCAAAGGGGCAATGCCAGTCAAAATT
Source organism: Upupa epops (assembly GCA_013397515.1). Taxonomy (NCBI): domain Eukaryota; kingdom Metazoa; phylum Chordata; class Aves; order Bucerotiformes; family Upupidae; genus Upupa; species Upupa epops. The sequence continues at coordinate 26,031 of VZRI01003120.1, forward strand.
AATAATTCATACCCCAGGAACTTTGGCACTGGGCTGTCACCTCTCGAGCCTGCTCAGTATATCCCTGTCACAGGAACATCACAAGCATCCACAGACACTCTGCCATTTGTCATCTGTATACAAATATTATTGGTAACACAACAGCGTAGAACAGATAACTTGCCAATGCCTGCACCCTCACCTCTGTACTTTTTCTTTTCAGCCTTCTGTTCCTCAGGTGTGCTTGAACTTGCACACTCTTCTCCCCATCGACAGAACCCCTTTCTGTGGACCTCATCCCACAAGGGTTACATTTTCCCTTTGCTGCAACCAGCCTGCATTTATGTGACCTGTCACTGCATTAGAGACCCCCCACAGGCTCTGAGAACAAACCCCACTTCCCTAAAGGAACATATACATGCTAACCATCGCAGACCTTTCCCCTCCCACCTTTTCAAACACCCCTTCCTTAAAAAAAAAAAACAAACAACACAACCACATTCAAAACCCTCTTCCCACAATTCCTTTCTCACTTGTCAAGGTGCCTTCAGGAATTCCCCTGCATAAGGAGCGTTCCCAGGACTCAAGAGCTTTCAGAGGACACAGCCCAGTAGCAATGGGCACTGCACAGAGCATCCCAACCAGTCAGACCCATTCTGCTGTTCTGTCATCAACATCAGACAGCAGCATTTCTCTAACATCTGGGAGAGATTATACTGAATTTAAATTCTCCCTTGATTATTCCCCAAGTCTCTAGTCCTTCTAAATGTTGTGTTGTGGTGTTCACATCTCGAATTTGCAGGCAGATGGGATTATACTAAAGTGCAGAGAAAAAAGGCAGATTTTCCCACATTCATCTTCCTGAAAGCTTCACTGAAAGGCCTATGAAGAGTATGTACATCATTAATTGATACAGCAGGAAAATACAGCTGCTCTGTGGACTTTTGAGTAGAAAATAACTACTTTCTTTTTGGCTTTAACAATTCTGAGAATTTTGTGTGGTATCTGTATCTGCGGGTAGAAAGAAAGAGGGGAGGAAGGGATGAATAGAAAATGGGAAGATGATATTAAAGGGTAAGAAACATCTACCCCAAGCAGGGAATTTCAAAGAGAAATTCTTATTTAGCATCCTAAATTTTTATGTGGTGAAAAGACTGAAGACTCTCCTGAACAGCAGTTTTAGCAGCAGAAAGGCAAGGTATTGGGGAGAAAGAATGAACAGGGGGACATACTAAGTGCTGAGATGTAATGTTTAACCAGGCACACACTGACAAAGAATTCATTTGTACCCATACTTGTGATTTAGCAAGAAGTATTTTCTACCCTAAGTAAATGCACACAATGTAGTCAATCCCATATGCTCCAGCACATTCACAAAACTTACCAGTTCTCTCCATCTCTTGCTATTCACTTCTAATTCAGTTACAGTATCTGTTGTCCTGCCCTGTAACTGGGATGTTGCTTTTTCCCCTCAAGCTGGTCCACACAGCACCAGCAGTGTCTTATCCTGCAGCCTCATTAGGAGGTTTTGCTCTGAGCTTGGACAAGTGGCTAGAAAGTGGGACTCCCTTAGTTAGGCAACATCAAGGGGTTGCCTGAACACAATTCTTTGCCGAAGAAACATCATCCAAGCTAGGGATTCTCTGTCTTTCACTTAAAGGCAGGCTGCATGCCCAGTGCTACCTTATGAACACTTCCATGGGAGAAATGAAGGATTCTATCCTGTGCCCCAAACAGCTACCATGCCAGGGACATGAATATCACATGCCTGTGTTCAGAGCAGTGTAGTCATTCATGCGCACCTCTTCCAAGTCTTGTTGAATTGCTCCCTTTCTTCTGCTGCATTTTCAGCTTTGTACTGGCCTTCTCAGGAACTGTGAAAGATGCAAACTGGGTGATCCAAGCCATTGTGAGCTCATGGGCAGCATCCTATGCATGCTACTACAGAGCAGGAGTGGCAGCAGTGTGGCTGCTGGTAGCTGTTGTTCAGTGGAACAAACCCACACAGTGAAAAGCGTGACCTATCCCATGTGAGGGTCTCACATACAGATAACTGAGCAATGGGGGAAGTCTGCAGACACTGCATTCAGCTACCCATATATATACACGCACAACACGCACCCTCTGCTATACCCAAATAAGGGCACCTTGGAGATATCTTTTCACAAATACGCTCTCTTGCACCATCTCTATCACTGTCAGTGGCTATGCAGCATCACAGAAATCAAAATAGACTGCTGAGAGGCAAAATAGCCTTTAGAGGCTTAATGTGCCCACAAGCCTTCTCCTCAGTGGTGGTGGGACTAAATATGCCTGCTTTGACACATTTTGCAGTAATAAGAACCTCACAAATGTCCTTGTGGTGACATGGTGTGTCATGAGGTGACTCCTTTGTTTTGCTCTCCGTGTATCGTTCCCATCATGGCAGATGGTGAGGGACTCATCTGAAGAAACCAAAGGGGTTAAAGGCAAATCCGTTCCTACTCCTGTTGGTTAAATCCCTAGCAGCCTAACTCCATGTTGAGATGATTCAGGCCAGAGAGAGAGAGAGACAGAGACAGAAACTGCCACAGATCCCAAGGGAGACTCCAGAGAAAAGACTGATATTTCCTGTTCAGAGGATTAAGTACAAGGCCATTGAAAAATCACAGTAAACATCTGGATGTGAGCACTCCATCTATCAAGCCCTAATCCTTGAAGTTATTCATTAATGAATTCAGCACATTCACACTGTTCTATATTTAGGGTCGGCTGATCTTTTTTAATGTTTGGCTTGGAGATCTTAACAGTATTAACAGATTTTTATTTATTGTTTAAAGCCATCTACTGTACTCTGACTTTGCTTAATTAATTGCCTAGAATAATTCTTCTGCCTTTTAAAACAAAACCAACAAATTGCCATATTTTTCTGCTAGTATGAAAGAAATCCAATAGTTAAAACCCGGTCTCGTTCCTGCATTTTGTATTATTTTGCAATTTTAAGCTCAATTTCCTCGGAAAACTTTTCATCACACAGTGATGGAAAAAGCATTAAATAGTAATTTACTTTCTTTTCTGTATTTTGTTTTGATCAAAATGAGAATCCCTCTCATTTATCTTCAGAGAGAAAGTAAGCATTGAGTAAATGATCTGGTTAATTCAAAAGTAATTTGATCAGAACATCCATAATTTACATTGACTTGAACAGCAGGAAAGATGCTGAGTACTACCAGATATCAAGCTTATTCATTTAAACAGACTACTTGGCATTATCTTTTATGTCGTGTGAATGGGAACTACTCTAAGAATGTCTGATGACCCACATTTTATAAGGGGGAGAATTGCACAGAACTATGCCCTTAAAAATCATCTGTTAAACTTGAATAACACTGCAGTCTGCTCACACACAAACCTGGCTGTAGAATCATAGAATCATAGAATAGTTTCAGCTGGAAGAGCTCATGTGGCACAGTGCATTGTTTTTCACACAGCTGTGTCACCTTGTTTCCAGTGAAATCTGCAGGCTTTGTCACTGACATTGGGGGAATTAGCCTTTGTCCCAGAGATTTTTATAAATCCAGCTGCAACAGGGTATTTTCAATTCACCCTCAAAGATTTGGACTCTGCCTGACAGCATGAATCATCCCAACTCACAGTTTATCATTTCCATCCCTTTTGATTTACCAGGCATTACTCTGATGTAGGCTTTAACTCTAGAAATGTGATCTTGTACAGAAGATTCATTCTATGCCTTCATCTTTTTTAAATTCCAGGTGCAAGTACCTCTACTCTCATATTTTTGCTATTGTCATAACAGGATGTCCCAGGTGGGTGGTACCCACTTTAAAACACAAGAATTAAGTGCACTCAGAAAGAGCAAAGAATAATGACCTGCAGAGCCTCTCAGCTATTCTTGTGCAATTTTATCTTTGCTCACACGTGAATGTTTCCATTGATGCTTTTGTAATGGCTGCACTCCATACCAGTATGTGTTTGTGTGTGCAAACCATGCTGGTTTTGAGGCTCAGCTTGACAGGGTGTCAGACCACCTCATGAAAATTGTATTACATTAATATAATGGGCTGGACTTGATGCTTCCTGAGGTCCCTTCCAACCCTATCTCCTGTGACTCTGTATCCCATGACCATTGAAGTCACCAACGAAAAGCTCTTTCCAATTCTAAAGTGCAAGTTCACCTTCTCTGCCTGTGAGAGAGAGGGTTAGGAGTAGCTTAAAGGTTGAATGTGTAGGAAAATACTTACAGTGGCCTGTGACTTACATATTCAGTCACTTATTTCAAACTGTGTGGTGGTACCCTCATACTTCTGTATTTTTTACAAACTCTGTGACCAGTCACGATCCAGAATCCATTACAGTAATGTCTGTCATACACAGGCACAGAATTAAGCTGCATAGGCTGCCTTAATAAAAGCTAACTGACATGTTTACAAATGTATGTAATTTTAAAAGGGGTGGATTTGCAAAACCATTGTGAAATCTCATCCAAATTTCCATACCAATATGTGTTTCTATATGTAAATCATGCTGGTTTTGATGCTAGACAAGGTGTTCAGCTATCTCATCTAAACTGGAGTTCTTTAATACAATGGGTTGGACTCTTTGGAGTCCCTTACAATCTCATCTACTGTGAAACTAGGGGGCCAAATGTAATGATGGTTTCAGCAGGACAGAGCAAAAACTGACTCATGGAGAGGAGTGATGAAACAGCTTTTACTTGCACTAAATCTTGTAATGCTGAAAAGGTCTCGGGAAACTCTCAACTTCAATCCAGTGTTGACAGAAACACAGAAGATTTTTTTTTCCTTGCTTTATCAAACAAAGGGGAGAACAGAAGACCATCTGCAAAGGAGCCAGCAGTGTGCCCAGATGGCCAAGAAGGTCAATGACATCCTGGTCTGGATCAGGAATGGTGCTGCCAGCAGCAGAGAGGGGTTCCTGGCCCTCTCCTCAGCTTTGGAGAGACCACACCTCAAGTCCTGTGTTCTCACTATAAGATGGACATTGAAGGGCTGGAGAGGGGACAGAGGTGGCTACCAAGCTGGTAAAGGATTTTGAACATGTGTCGTGTGAGGAACAGCTGTGGGGTCCCTACAACTACTTGAATGGAGGTGTAGAGAGGTAGAGGTTGGTCTGTTCTCTCTAGTGGCTGGTGATAGGATGAGGGAAAATGGCCTTAAGCTGCACCAGGGGAGGTTCAGGTTGTATGTCAGGAGGAATTTCTTTCCCAAAGAGGTTGTCAGGCATTGGAACAGCCTGCCCAGGGAGGGAGTTGAGTCCTCATCTCTGGAGGTGTTGAAGAGAAGGGTAGATGTTGTGTTGGGGTACAGGGTTTAGTGGAACTGGTAGAGCTAGTAAAAGGTTGGAGTCAATGATCTTGAAGGTATGTTTCAGCCATAACTGTTCTATGGTTCTATGATTCTATAAGGAAGGCTTCATGGCAAACGTCTCACATGTATATTGACTCCATGCAGCATACGTAAAAAGTGTGCTCTGCTGACATATGGTTGGGGGAGAAGACATGGGGAATCATCCTATGTGTACTGGCGTGAGATGCACAGCTATAATCCAGAGTCTTCTACTGACATCAGTGATAGAAACCACAAATTCTCTGCATGCTGTATTTTCTATTTTAAGACTACTGATAACATTTTATGTCTCAGGCTTTATGCCTCATTTTCTCATTAATATTTTGTTATGTATAACATTGTGTGATGGTTGCACTATGGCATGGTAAAGTAACTTGGGCTGGGAGGGACCTTTAGAGGTTACCTGTGTAATTAGGGTGAGCTTCAGAGACCCATCTCAGAGCTAGACTGGGTTGCTTGAGACTTTATCTGTTTGATAATTTAATATTTCTTCCAAAGTGCTGTTAGAGCTATGAGAAGGTTGGACTCAATGATCTTGAAGGCCTCTTTCAGCCAAAACTACTCTGTGATTCTACGATTCTATCCAGAGGTCTACTATTTAAAACTTTAATAAGAACTGCATTCTAGAAAGCAAAAAAGCACAATATAGTGAGTAGTAGCATGGAGAAACATTTGGATTGAAGAAAGCCAGGTAACACATAGGTATAAAATAAGCCTTGCTTTGGTTTTCATACACACCAATGAAAATCAGAAGAAAGACTACTCAAATCAGTGGAAAGATGTGCGGTGTATCATTGTAGTCATGCAAACAAATCCTTTGTGTATGTGTGTGAATGGGAAAAGGGAAAGGAATGAAATAATACTGGTTTATCTTATACATAGGTAGCTCAAGGTAAGGGTTGGCATATGACATCAGACTGATTTTACATAGCCACTAAATACCAGATTAGTGTAAAGCTTACAGGTTTTCTGTGTACATCCATTTGTTAAGTTCAGGCTAGCATCTAATCCTCTGGACATTCCCAGATAAGCTAGACTTCTTTAAGTTTTAGGCGAGTTTGACTTGGGAATGGCAGGCTGAAAGCATCTCACCCTGCCTTATCTGGTATGGTCAGCTGAGATAATCTTATGACTGCTAAAAAACCACCAGTAGTCTAAGAAACAAACCAAAGAGTTACAGGTGGATGTTACACCTTGCAATCTGAACAGATAGAGGGTAAAGAGAAGATTTTCTGTTGCTAATTTCACAACGGCTGCTATGTTGATTACTTGGCTTGGTATCAGCTATTTAAGTGTGTTCCACAATATTTTTGATTTTATGCCATTTGTTTTTCTTTCTGAATTTGAGATATATTGAGATCACTCTCCTATTTGATTTTCTTTAAGTTAGCTATCCAGCTTTTCTCTCATGCAGGTTCTATAGTAGTGTGGGAAGAGTACTGAGGCTGAGAATGAAGAGGAAGACTGCAGTGTTGAAGCCATCAGGGAACACTCATTCTGTGAAGACGTTGTAGGAAGAATGAGAAGCAATGGCTATAAAATGGCATTGGAAGAGGGAGAAAAAAGCAGCAAGGCAACATATTACTGGTGTCCCAGAGTATCAACTGCTTACCTCTCCTGACATCCCTTAAAAACTTCACAAAAAGGAACTACTAACACCACTTGTGTTAACTTAAACATGAATCCTTCTTATTTATTATTGTAATGTTACCTGTCTCAATCCCATGAAGAAGTAAGTCCTATCTACTGAAAGTACACTCGTAAAACTGATTTTCTCTGCTGTATTTTGCATTGCAAGTGATTTTTAATTTCATACAAGGTTTTCTTGTTCTGTTTTTGCCACTCAGGATAAATAAGAATTATGGATAGTCTTCAGCAAACCACTATTTTACAGAGAGGGACCTGGCAGTACTGGGTGACAACCAGATGAACAGGGGTCAACAGTGTGCCCAGGTGGTATGGAAGTCCAGTGCCCTCCTGGCTTGTGTCAGCAATAGTGTGGCCAGCAGGACTAGGGATGTAATTGTCCCCCTGTACTGGCCACAGGGAAGGCCTCCCCTTGAGTTCTGCCGGCAGTTCTGGGCCCCTCACTTCAAGAAAGCGATTGAGGGGCTGGAGCTGGTCCAGAGGAGCCACAAGGCTGGGGAAGGGACTCGAGGGAAAGTCTGATGGGGAGAGGCTGAGAGAGCTGGGGTTGCTTAGCCTAGAGAAAAGGAGATTCAAGAGGGACCTTCTCCCTCTCTATAACTCCCTGAAAGGAGGTTGTAGTCAGGTGGGGATAAGGTTCTTCTCCTAGACAACTAGCAACAGGACGAGAGGGCAGGGCCTGAAGCTGCCAGGGAAGTGTTAGGTTGCATGTTAGGAAGGCCTTCCTCAGGGAAAAGGTGATCAGACCCTGGACTGAACTCTTCTCCTAGACAACTAGCAACAGGACAAGAGGGCAGGGCCTGAAGCTGCCAGGGAAGTGTTAGGTTGCATGTTAGGAAGGCCTTCCTCAGGGAAAAGGTGATCAGACCCTGGACTGAACTCTTCTCCTAGACAACTAGCAACAGGACAAGAGGGCAGGGCCTGAAGCTGCCAGGGAAGTGTTAGGTTGCATGTTAGGAAGGCCTTCCTCAGGGAAAAGGTGATCAGACCCTGGACTGAACTCTTCTCCTAGACAACTAGCAACAGGACAAGAGGGCAGGGCCTGAAGCTGCCAGGGAAGTGTTAGGTTGCATGTTAGGAAGGCCTTCCTCAGGGAAAAGGTGATCAGACCCTGGACTGAACTCTTCTCCTAGACAACTAGCAACAGGACAAGAGGGCAGGGCCTGAAGCTGCCAGGGAAGTGTTAGGTTGCATGTTAGGAAGGCCTTCCTCAGGGAAAAGGTGATCAGACCCTGGACTGAACTCTTCTCCTAGACAACTAGCAACAGGACAAGAGGGCAGGGCCTGAAGCTGCCAGGGAAGTGTTAGGTTGCATGTTAGGAAGGCCTTCCTCAGGGAAAAGGTGATCAGACCCTGGACTGAACTGTCCAGAGCAGTGGTGGAGACCTCCATCCCTGCAGATGTTTAAGGACAGACTGGCTTTGACACTTAGTGCCAGGGTCTAGCTGATGTGGTAATAGGCTGGACTTGATGATGTCAGAGGTCTGTTCCAGCCTAAATAATTCTGTGATACACCCTAGCTCTTCTTCCTCTTCTCTGGTAACCTAATACTTTTTGTTTGCATAATGTCTCTTGCACATGCCTAATTGTAATCACTGTCCTTGTCTGGAACATTGATTCTATGCCATATCTTTTAAAAGCAGAAGGTTGTTAGGATTTGTCACCTCTTCAGACATGAAGGAAATAAAATTCAAAGGAGTCCTCTATAGAAAAGCATGTATTGTTCTTTAACTTGCCTCTGTCCACCTCCTGTTAGACATGCATTCCTCTTTCAAGAAACAGAAGGAAGGCTGCCTAGTCTTCTGCCCTACCAAGATGACAAGTTCTCCCAAAATTACAGCTCCACACCTCTCAAAAATCAAACTGTCATCTCAAGGCCCCACAGGGTGAAAGGCTGCCATGTACAACAGAACAGAGAGAAATGGAATTGCCAATTTTTCTCTCTTCTTATTATCACAAAAGTGGACGCTTATTACTTGATGGTCACTAAAGGTCTCTTGATGGTTTTCTGAGAGTACCTTTCAGAACACATCGCCAACCGCTTCACGTCTCATAGTGACAGAAGAGGACACCTGTGGACATGGTGACTCACACAGAAAGAATTGAGACAGAGACAGGCAGCAGGGGCCATCACACCTGACATACAAAGTGCAGAGACGAGCACGGGGAACTAATTACCAGCTGCATGGTGGTTAGGTGACGTTTCTTTAGGTAATGCATCTGTGGTCCTATGCTGGCCAGAGCATAATAGGCATACCTGAAGATGTGTACAAAAGAGCAACACTGAGATATATTCCAATAAAGAAGGGTGCGCAGTAAAGAAGTCTTTATGAACACGAACCATTCAAGACTAACCCTATGATGCTTTCAAAATACACCACCCCTCTGCAGTAACCTTCCGTCCAGACTCCATCTAGGAAGTATGTTCATATTGTCCCTTCTCCTTTCAGCATATATCCATCCCCCATGTACTATTCAGAGACACATCAAAGGCATATGACTGAATTCCTCATCTTCTGACTTCATCACTTCATACCATTCTGGTATGAAGGCCATGTAGCACAAAAGGCTTCCCAAAATAGAATACCACAGCATCTTGTATAGGGCCTACCTATAGTAGCCTATTACTCAAATGGTTGTTTCAGTGGAGCAAAAAGGAGAAGCAGTCTGGATACAGACTAGAAAGGGAGTGAGGATTAGAAACAGAAACAGTCAGAATCTGGGTTGCTGTACCAGGCCCAGCTAGGTAGCACTGGTTAGGATGGAGATATATGTAGACCTTGTATAGGATACGACTATTTCTGTTTGGACACATTCTCTTGGTACATTCTCATCCTGGATGAGGCAGTGAATACAGCAGTCTAAATAACCACCCTGTGGCAACAACCAATGTTAAAGCTTCTGCCCTAGCACTGTGGTTAGGAGGGAATGTACACCTGTACAAACCAGCAGGTTTATGCTGTGTCCACTTCTTTAACAGTAACAGCCTTATTCTTACAAACAGATAAAGTAACAACCAAGTCAATACAAGATCAGCTAAGGACACTAGCTTCTGTCACTCTGCTCCTTTCTGATAGGGAAGTGATTTATTTACAGCAACAGTCCCTCCATGACGCTCAGCAGAGCCTTCCTTACCTTATCAAGCAGCTCGAAGCCTTTGGAGAACCACGAAGACACTCTTGCCATCTGGTGGGCAACACAGAGAAACGCTATTAGACCTCCAAGAAAAATCACTGCTCATTCTCACAGCCTGAGATTTGTCAACTGTGCACTATGTGAAAGCTGTCCACCTGGGATCAATAGCAAAGGGGGAAAACTCTTTGACAAAGTAAAGGTGAGATGCTCAGAAATGGTTTCTATCTAGTTTGATGGCAAGTGTCTGAAAAAATGAGAAGATAATAACCATTCTTTTGAAAGCCTGGTTATGTCTTGCTCTGCATTCAAACAGAAAAAAACTCATGCAGTCTCTTGGAAAGCTTTGGTTGGTGGGACCAAACCTGATGGCCAGACAATAATTTTAGAAAAATTTCCCCTACTAAAAGAAATGTTGAGTAAGATTTATTCCAACTTGAGGTTATAAAAGTTGCTTTTTCATTTATTGTGATCACCCAGAATCCTTTTCTAGTCAATTGAAAGAGTCACACATATTTCAGAGGTGAGTTGCAGTATCTATGTTAGACACTTATCTTCAGATCATAGGATTACCCTCTCCAGCAATCACAGAGGAAACTTAGATGTCTATGTTGACAGAGAAAATTCATTTATACACAACTAAAGCAAAGAGCAACTACTAAGGCAGAAAATTTGGTGCAACAGATTTACAAACTGGAGTAAAAGCCTTCTTAGGTATGCAGTCTGCTATTTATGAGCTTACCCATGGGAGAAGAGGGTACTAAGGCAAACTTGGTGTAGAACTGTAACATCATTCCTAGTTCACTCCAGCTGTAATCCACTAGCTAGCACAGGTAGCTGCAGTTGTCTGAGGCAGAAGTTACAGGAAACTGAAACAAAAGCAAAGCAACCCATTTTCTGTTCAGTGTCATCTGTTTGAACAAGATGTGCATATTAATGCTCATGTAATGGGGTCTTAGCCTAATAATCACTGACAGAAAATCCATATATATTATACATTATATTTGAATCTCTAATTGATGTGTTTTTTATGGAAAAGTATGGATTTAAAAAGAAGTGCTTGCTTCAAAAGGATATCTCTGATGCAGCAGAACAATATAAGAGCAATCTTGCTTGCAGAGAGTCAGAGAGAGTTTGTTGACTCTCTGTGGGAGTCTCTCTGTCTGCGGATGGGCCATCACAGTTTTTCTGGTGGACAGAGCCTTCAGAGACAGTGGGACAGAATGAATTGAACTGAGGTAATGATTGGATTGAACATCTGGCTATTCCCTATGATAAATTTGGTTGGGTCTTTCTGGTACTACAGACATTTACTCTACCCCTGGCTTTCTTGCTGGGATGTTTCTGGCCAGAGATTTTTTTGCTTCCTTGGCCACTGCTTATGCTCTTTCATCTTTTCACTACATAGGGATAGATAATAAAACAAGAATTTGTTTTCTGCTGATGGCTGCTTTCCTTTGGTTAGGCTACAGAATTAGCAAAACATACATCTGAGCAAAGAGTACAAACCTAGAACAAAGTACTTCACATCCTTGTTGGAATCTGAAGACAGAAAATTCAGTCTGGGCAATTGTTACTCCTGAGCACGAGAGTGCTCAAAAATGCTCATGCAAAAACAGGGAACTCTAGGATTCAGAGTCTCTCTGAAAATACACCTTGCAAAGATCCCATACAGTTTTGTTTTGGCTGATTGTACATACTGATTAATTGGAAAACCAAAAACTGGACAAGGTCATCTGTGTTACTGAACAACCAAACACAGGCAGGCAATTTTCATCCATGTCAGCAGGATAAGCTGAATTTACTTTAAAACAAACACAAAATGTGTTTTAAGCAGAAAACATGGTTAACAATATTCTTGGCACCAAGAAACTACAGTATTCTTGACACTCTTGAAGATAACTGAGTAAGTCTGAAAGAAGTTCTTATTCTCATAGATGGGTCCTCACCAGCCAGGCCCAAGAGATGGAGTTTCCATGTCCTTCATACACTCTGGGTCTACCAGGGATTCCTCAACTTTCAGCTTGTCCTTTCAGGAACCTTGGAAATTTTTTGATTGAGAGGAAGATTGAGAAAAGGAAGGAAATGAGGTATGCTTTGAAAACAATGCTTTAAAAAGGGCAAGGCTGCTCCTTTCATGGCAATACACAGACATGTCCAAATTGGATCCCACTCCCTTCATTAGAATCTATCTGCAAAAACTTTTGAAATGGCTCTGGCTTTCAAATGCTTCCCCTGTGCTGACCTAGAAGCCAGTCCCGTTTCCTCACCTCATAAAACATGTAGCTTGATAGTGTCATCATGGTGAGTTTATAGGCAATCAGCAGGCCTTGCAGCTTCATTGGCTTCCACTGACGAATGTAGATGGGCCCCAGTGCCACAGCAAAGAGACACAAGGTAAAGAGAAGTGTGACTGGAAATGGAGAGTGCACCAGGGGCAACAAGTCTGTCCTTGGCTCTGAAAAGCAAAACAAGGAGCCAAAGTCCACACATGCCATACACTACATGTCAGATACATTTATTTCCCTGCAGCATGTCTCTGGCAAAATGAAAACAGGTAGCTCATTGTCTTGTACACAGTACTGCTCTGTACTATTAGGCTGAAGCTCCATGGGCTACATTCTGCTGAAAGGCCTTTGGGTTGGGACTGCAGTACTAGAAGACAGCTCTGCTGAACACCAGCCTTCTGCAAAGGAGTGTACTGACTTTTCCTGTCATTAGACCTCAGGTTGCAGGGCTGTCTCACAGGTAAAAGAAATAGCTCAAGAGACATGCAGCAGGGATGTGCAGAATAAACAAAACAGCTCCTGACTCTTCAGAAGTAGAAACCTTTACAGCAAAATTTTAAATGTTTTTCATCACTGATGTTATTTCCTTTCTGCTCCACAATGCTCCACCCCTGTGCTTTTATAACTATTCAAAGGATGTACTCTTAAATAGGTACCATTTCACTGGAAAATGACAAAAATGAAACAAAAATTACTTCTCCCTGATAAAACTCTCTTCAGTCCTACAGCAAAGGGAAACTAAACAAGTCATCTGTCATGCTGCCTCCTGCTATATCTTGCCTCATCCATGAGGCCCACAGAAGTGCAGGATATATTATATTTGCAAAAATGTCCTAGTTTCCTATTGTCATTGTGATCAATGCTCTGCTAAACTCCCTCAGCATCTCCATTTGCTTCCTGACCTGCCTCATCCCAAGCCCCAGACCCCTCTCACTGTTGTGGCCTTGGGATCCTTGCAGAACACCTCTACCAAATTTTAGTTCTTGGTTCACTGATGAGCCCATGGACCTCAGGCCACCTCTGTCCACGTGACTCTGTTAATCCCCATCCCTCTAAATCTTTTCTTCTTTCCTATTCTGTTAATCCCCATCCCTCTAAACATTTTGTTCTTTCCTATTCCTGTTATGGGCTGTGTCAAGAGCTCTCTGATACTCCAGTTCTGGATTTAACAGTCCATCAGGAGAATCTAAATTTAGATTTTCCCCTCAAACTCAAGTCCTGAAACATTTACAGCCTGAGCATTTTGCCCCATGTCCTTCTACTGTCAAAGTCACCCTGCATTCCACCTTCATGTAATTTTGGGCTTTTCCTCACATTTAACTCTTGGGATACAACAGAGTCATATGACACTAGCCTGAATTTTTGAAGATCCGAAGTCTCCTAAGTGTAAAATGTCAAATCTCAAACTGAGGGGTGGTTCCTGTCAAATATTCTATGCAATAATGCATTTTACTGATATCACAAGGAGTTTAAGTATCAACTTAACAGGCAATCCTGAGCACAGATTGTTCATCATCCTGTCAGGGTCTGCTGTAAATTGAAGAGAAAGCTGCTGTGGGCAGGGGAAATTCCCCATCCCTTCATTCCTTATTGTGTTCCAGCTGGTGTGTCCCAGAGATATATTTCAAGACTAAATGGAAGTTCATAATGATGCAGAAGGAAAACTGAAAATCTACCTAGTGAAAAAATGTGGGCTCATATGAGGATCATCTTCCTTCTAGATTTATTCTTTCTAATGATGCTATTTATGTGGAAATTCCTACTGTGACAGCATCTCTATGTATCTCCACTTTCAAGGACTCAGTTGTGAAATTCTTGAGCCTTCTGCCAAGCTGAAGCTGTCACAAGTTCTGAAAAAAAAGAATATTAGTATCCCAATGATCAGATTAACCTAATTTATCCTAGCCTTGTGTGAGTTTTGAATAAGGAGGCTCCTTAGACAGAGCTTCAGAACTGCAGCTAATTAAAAAAACAAGTTTGCTCTCTGTAGAGACTGAATTTTTTGACCAGGATTACAATAATGATTTAAAAAAGAAAGAAGAGAATCTTCTTGTAATGATTAGCCCTTTAACTTCCATTTCCAGATTTTGACATTTTATTTAATATTCACCTCTAAAAATACTCTGAGAAGTTGCATGCAATCTGCCAGAGGCATAAGCATTGTGTGCCATGTTGGAAAATCATTCATGTGATATATTTTCTTCAGCAGTGTAGGCACAACATCAACAGAAGGACACACACCAGGTGGCATAACTGCATCCTTCTGCAGGCATCCTTGGAGACTGGCAATGCTAACAGGCTGTTTGGGATTAATAGTACTGCACAACTCCAAACATGGCAACTGAACTATGGTGGTTACTTGGCTTCCTGAAGCCCAGTTTACACACTACATATATACACACATATATATCTATGCATAAACTGAGTATATATATACTAAGTACATTACACACACACACATTATATCTGTATGTCTATATTTATATAGATACACATAATGAATATACTCTACTATCTTGTATATATTTTATAGTATAATAAACTAGAATACTTATATATAATATGATGCTCTTCCTCTTCTCTTCTTTCCTTTAGCAAGGAGACATTTTTAATGCCCTTTGGAAATTCACCTAGAAAACACTTCATGCAGTTATTTTTCACAGCTTCTTTTACCTTCCCTAATTCTCTCCATTAGCAAATGCACAGAAACAACTTCCTCCCAGTTTTATCTCCTGGTACTGAGAAAAGCCCTTTTTCTCCTTTGACTTCTATAGACTGTTGAGTACAAGAGTAGCTTGTTCTTCTCTGGGCTTACCATCTATTATCCTATGCTTGCTGGGATCCTGCAGCACAGTAGTTTGTGCATTAGACAGCAGAGAAAAACATAGTTTAATATAAGGCCTCTTACACTAGTATAGAGGTGTTTTAAGGAGTCTTATGAATACAAACAGTTTCTTAATATCCAGGTAACATAGTTCTGCTGGAACTACAAACCATGCCTGGAACTCATTGTCTGTACTTTTGACTGTGACTTTCTGGATAAAACTTGTTAAAATTAACAAGGCTTTGCTGTATCCCAACTGTATGCCAATTTACTCTTTTGAAACATAACAAGCACAAAAACTGGCTATGCCTACACCTGCCTGTCTGCAGACCTCACAGCACCATACTGGTGAAAAAAGCATACTTGAACAAATTCCTCTGCTGCAGCCAGTCATTGCACACAAACCCCTTTTTGGTGTATTTCTCTGAGACATACCCTGAGACCCTCCACACAAGCATGTCTCATATTCATCCTGACACAGAGCCACACACCCTTGTAATCTGGGCAGAATCTGCCAGCCAGAGAGATTACTCAGTGATTATCAGCTGGCTGAGAGCCATCCCAGGAGGGTATTTGTACAGTTATATGCCCTCAGACAATCCATAGACATCCAGTTCATTCTACTCCACTTCCTCTGCTTTCCCCATACCATCTGACTGTAACACACTGGAAAACCCAGAAAGTAGGAACAGACTTACCTGAACACTGCAGCTGTCTTCAAGCCTCCCTTTCCTCAGGGGTATCCCCAGCATACAACTGATGCTTCTCTTATTTGAAGCGCAGGTGGTAGGCAGCAAGATGAAAAGCAAGAGCATGTGCCATTGAGCAGAAGCCATGCTCAGCTTTCTTTTCCCTAGGTCTCACACAGTCATGGTGGATCTTCAGCCTCTTAAGTACAATTCAGATTCTCCCAGTGGTAGCCACCATAAAGCCATGGTGAGGGTGTGCTGCAGGCGCTGTCGTGTTATCTCACAATTTTATCAGAGTGGAGGTTACATCACATACTCCTCACACTCTCTCTCTTGCCTCTCCCCAGATTTATCAAATTAGGGGACTGGAAAGAGAAAGGAAATGGATGCGGAAAAGGGCTGGGATTACACAGGAGTGAACCACTGATCTGCATCACACTTGAGAACCCAGACAAGTGGAACCATGGCCAGCATTTCCTCTGCAGCTCTGTCCAGGACATGTCATGAGAGCTTTTCAGACAGTTGAAAGGCAAGGAGTCATTCCTGGACAAGATCGTGGAAAGCAGTCTGTTTGGAGCACTCTTTGAGCCCATCACAAAGGGCTGGCAATGAGCTTTTTGTCTCTCAAAGTACATCCAAACCACAAAGATAGGACAATGATAAGAGTGAGAACACTCACTCAGTTACTCACTCAGGGAAGAAAGACCAAACTGAAATGGAGTCACTCTCTCATATGCAAGCCCTATCTCTTGGGGAGTCCCATATACTGTATTTAAATATATATGAAAAAAATGAGAAGTGTGACAGTGATACCAGTTTTCTTCCTCTAATCTCCATCAATTCTATCAAGGAAAAATACAGTCTTAACCAGCAGTGGCTTGACTCAGTATTGCAGTGCATGTGATCCAGTCTCATGTGGAGGTACCAATGTACAATCAGCATCCTGGCCCCTATTCCACCAAGAAACAATGCAAAGCCATATACTGAGGCTCTGCTTAGTCTCCTGGGATGTACTTGTGCCAAGAGTGTAAATATGCCCTCTTAATTTATTTGCAGAACTCTTAAAGAGGTTAGCATCATACCTTTCATCACTTGGTTCTGTCACCAGATGCATCATGAGTAAACACCAAAGACTAGCCCTTGAAAACAGGACATAACACACGGAAGTTATTTTTTTGTTGAAGCACGTATCTTGCTGATGCTGCTGGACAGTGACTACATTTCTATTACTTGTGGAAACAATTGAAGATATTAAACAGATACTCTGAGAAAAGCTGATTTAGGATGTAGGCTTTGCATTTTGGGAGTGCAGGGTGCATTTTGGGGGGAGGGGTGTGTCAGGAGGACATCAATCTAGGAGAAGGCTTAACTGACCTTTGAAATCATGCTGGGGGGTGTTTGTGGGTCCACACTGTTGTGGATTCAGGGTCAGGAAGACAATTACACTGAGCTTCACACATCTTCCTATAAAGGCCCTTTAATTGCTCTTTAACCAATAGTTTCACGTCCTGTGCCTATGGTCCTTAAAATGGTTTGGTAATGTATCTGAACCAATGGCCAGCCCTTTTCTCTCTCTCTTATGTGCAGATGGGACTGCATTTTATTCCTCTTATCTGGTAACTTTAATATTTGTTGATATTTTTATCTCTAGAAAAGATTCAGCTGAAGTGTGCTTTCACAAACGAAGTATTTTTATTGTCCATATAAACAGAATTTAAAAAAAATACCATGAAGGACATTTAATTTTTTAAACCTGCCCTAAGGCACTCCTGTAGGTATACCTATTCCTAAAGTATTCCCAGTGGTACATGGCTGAGGTGGAAAGGTGACTAAAGTACCATGCTACTTCTATACTTAAAGACCATGTGCCCTTTGATGGATTTCAGTGTAATGGTGAGGACTGGTGCCAAACACAAAAGTCATAGAGACTTTCTGTTTCAACAAAAACACAATAAAACCCCCCACATTTCTTTTTCACTGAAATAGAGTTGGGGGAGCTCTGAGTGCTGCAGAGAACTGGGTTTTAATTTAGTGACTTGCCAAGGAGAAAGGTACTGCAACTCAATTATGTATAACATGTGACAGACAAGTCAGAGATTTAAAACACAGCAAACTACCTGTTCTAAATCTGCCAAAAAATCATTGTCCATAACAAATACCATCATTAAAACATTTCTGAGAGCAAATGCAATGTGATGCAGGTTTTGTTGTTTAATCCTTCCAAACAAAACCGTGCTAAAAGCACAAATTAACAAAACATTATGGTGATAGTCTCAACACCACAGCAGAGTCTTCTCAGATCTGGCAGGCCTGTGTGTTTTGCTTCTCTTTCCTACACTTCATACAAAGGAGATGTACTGTGGTACATATCTAAAGTCCAAAACCTAAGAGTTTCTAACCTCATCTCTGCTAGCAAAGCTTTTTGTAGTGGTCCACTCATCAAACCGATGTTCCACCAGCTTGGAGACCACAATGTGGTGTGGGACAGTCTCAAAGGCTTTGCTCAGGTCCATGTAAATGACATCAGTTGCTCGCTCCTCATCCATTAATGTTGTGATCCATTCATA
>VZRI01003120.1:44960-74350 GCA_013397515.1 Upupa epops
TTCCTAAGCAGATGTCCAGCTGTTTGGGCAGCTTCCTTACATATCCCCTGTTCTAGCTGTCCTTCCTTCCACTCCTTGTAGAGTTTCCTTCTGTGTGACAGCATGTCCAGGATCATCTTGCTCAGCCAGGCAGGCCTCCTAGCGTTCTTTACCAGACACATCAGTGCTCAATAACTGACAACAGAAATAAATAACAGCTGTTTTTATGAGTACTCTCTCAAGAATGGGTAATGTAGATGTTTTTACAGCAATAGAATTCCATACAGAATAATAACTGAATGTTGAATGTCTCAGTTTGCTTTGCTAATATGCAATTATCAGCTCATATATGTTTCTGGATAAATACAGTGATTTCAGGTGCAATCATCATTACAACACTGAAAACCTAACAAAACTTTTCACTGTATTTGGTTCTAGCCCACAAGGCTCCTGTGCATGAAAAAAATCCAAACCCATATTTATTACTGGCAAACAGAAACTCTTAAGTTGCAAACTGTAGCAGTTGAAGGAAGGAGCTGCTTCTAGCATAAAGATATTATTTCTTGATTGCCTCATACTGTGCAACAAATACCACCGGTCTTGGAAGGTTTAGCACAGATTACAGGAGGAAAGGTTTTGGCAGACACTGAACTTCTGTGTTCCCATCTCTAAGCACAGGATGGCAAGATCAAGCAGCTCTTATGAATATTATGGTCATAAAAATCAGAATTTAAATTTTGCCAGCATACATTTCCCAGTTTAATTATTCTGCATATAGTATATGAAGCATACTCTGAGTTCTCAGAGCAGTCCTTTCCCCTTTCTGTGCCTCAGTTTCCAAATCTGTAAAAGAGAAGAAATACTTGTCTTTCTCACATGAGTGTTGTGAAGGTGACCTACACTTAACTATAGCTACATCACCACAATTCTGCCCATATGGATGCAAGACTGGAGTTCTGATTTTGTCTGAGTCCATTATGTTTTTGACCTTGAGGCAAGTGATTTGAAGTGGGAATTCTCTTACAAGAAGCCTAAATTTAGGTGTCTATGTATAGGTGTCCACATCTGATTTAGATTCTGCTACGCTTACAATACCAATAAGGGGTTATTCACACACAGCTGCCCACACACAGAAAACTATCCAAATTCAAGGTGCCCTAAGGTATCTCACTTGAGCTTTTTCTGCTCTACCATACAAAGGATTCCTTCATGTTCTGTGCCATATCTGTGAGCTCCACATGGATATCAGAGCTATATTAAGGCAACTCCAGTGGCACTTGATACCTATGTTCCAGTGTCTGAATTAAGTGTTCTTTGCTTTTATGCCAACATTTTGCCAGGAAAGCATGTGTATGGGTAGTTACAAACCCTGCCAGTAAGACTGCTTCGAAGAGGGCACATCTCAAATGCCTCTATGCTAATGCGCGAAGCATGGGAAATAAACAGGAGAAGTTATATGTCTGCTGGCCTTCAGGGCTATGAGATTGTTGGTATCACTGAGTTGTGGTGGTATGGCTCCCATGACTGGAGTGTGGGGATGACTGGGTACAAACTATTTAGGAAGGATAGGAAGGGCAAAGGAGGAGAGGATTCTGCCCTCTACATCAGTGACCAGCTGGAGTCCATGGACCCTCACCTGAAGATGCGTGAGGAACTGACAGAGAGACACCTAAGGGTTAGAATTAAAGGAAAGTTAGGGGCAAGTGATATCACAGTGGGGGTCTGCTACAGGCCACCCAAACAGGATGACCAAGTGGATGAGGTCCTCTTTATAAACAGATAAAAGCTGCTTTGCACTTGCAAGCCATGGTCCTCATGGGGGACTTCAACAACCCTGACATCTGCTGGAGAGAAAACAACAGCAAAGCACCAGCATTGAAGGAAGGTCCAGGAGTGCACTGATGACATCTTTCTCCTCCGGATCTTTGCTAGACCCTGTACTCACCAACACAGAGGGGCTGGTGAGTGATGCAAAACTTAATGGGAAACCAGGCTGCAGTGACCATGACACTGTAGAATTCAAGATCCTCAGGACTGTGAGAAGAGTGAGAAGTAAGTGCATGGCACTCGATTTTAAAAGTACAGAATTTAGTTTCATCACAGATTTGCTTAGTAAGTTGAATGGGACAAAGCCAAGGATGGGAAGGGAACCCAGGGAAGCTGGTCCTTTTTCAAGGATCACCTCCTGCACACCCAGAACCAAAGTGTTCCAATGAAGAGGAAGGCAGGAAGGAGTGCCAGGAGGCCTGCATGGGTAAGCAGGAACTCCTGGACCCACTTAGGGGTAAAAACAAAGTTTACAGAGAATGGAAGCAAGGACAGATGAACTGGGAGAAGTGCAGAGAAGCAAGGGATCAGGTTAGAAAAGCAAAAGCACAAACAGAATTGGATCTAGCAACAGAGGTTAAGGACAAAAGAAAAATTTCTATAGGTGTATCAATGACAAGAGGAAGACTAAGGAAAATGTAGGTCCATTCCAGAAAGAAACGGGAGAGCTGGTCACCCAAGATGCAGAAAAGGCCAAGGTTCTTAATAACTACTTCGACTCTCTTCACTAGCCAGGACTGTGGTCACACTCTTCATGTTACAGAGATCAAAGGCAGGGACTGGGAAAGGGAACATTCCCCCCAGTGTAGACAAAGAGCAGGTTTGAGACCACCTAAAGAACCTGAACAAGTCCATGGGACCAGATGGGATTCACTCACAGCTCCTGAAAAAGCTGGCAGATGAAGTTGCAAAGCCACTGTCCATCGTATTTGAAAAGTCATGGCAGTATAGTGAAGTTCCCACTGGCTGAAAAAGGGGACACATAAACCCCATTTTCAAAACTGGAAGAAAATAAGACCCAGGGAATTACAAGCCAGTCAGTCCCACCTCTGTGCCTGGCAAGATCATGGGGTTGAAGGCTCTGCTGATGCAATAAAGCAGTGATTGGTGACCGCCAACACAGCTTACAACCTCACCAAGGGTTAAGTCCTGCCTGACCAATTTGGTGGCCTTTTATGATGGGGTCACAGTCTGGGTGAACAAAAACAGAGCAACAGTCGTCATCTGCCTGGACCTGTGCAAAGTTTCAATGGGTGGAACACTCATTGGATAAGGAACTGGATGAATGGTCGCACTCAAAATGTTGTGATAAATGGCTCAGTATCCAAAGGGTCAGGTGTGACAAGGGGTGTTCCTCAAGGGTCTGTACTCAGATGAGTGGTGTTTAACATGTCTGTTGGTGACATGGACAGTAGAATTGAATGAAGTTTCAGTGAATTTGCTGACAACACCAAATTCTGTGGTGAAGTCAACACACTGAAGGGAAGAGAGGCCATCCAGAGGGACCCTGACAGGCTCAAGAAGCAGGCTCGTGCAAGCTGCATGAAGTTCAATAAAGGCCAGTGCAAAGGTCTGCACCAGGGTCAAGGATGCACGAATGTAGATTGGGAGGAGAAAGGATTGAGGACAGCCCTGAGGGGAAGGACTTGGGAATGGAGGTAGACCAGAAGTTTAACAGGAGCCATCAGTGTCCGCTTGCAGCCCAGAAAACCAACTGTGTCCTGGACTGCATCAAAAGAAGCAGTGACAGATGGTCAAGGTAGGTGATTCTCCCCCTCTGCTCTGCACTTGTAAGACCCCCACCTGGAGTACTGTGTCCAGTTCTGGTGTCCCAAAAGTAAGAAGGACACAGAGCTCCTGGAATGTGTCTAGAGGAGAGCAACTCAAATGGTCAAATGTCTGGAGCACCTCCCTTATGAGGACAGGCTGAGTAAGCGGGGTTGTTCAGCCTGGAGAAGAGGAGGCTTCCAGATGACCTTCTAGCAGCTTTCCAATATCTGAAGGGGGCTACAAGAAAGCTGAGGTATGGATTTTGACACGAGTGATAGCGAGAGGACAAGTGGAAAGGGTTACAGACTTGAAGAGGGGAGATTGAGGCTGGACATGAGGAAACGATTCTTTCCTGTGAGGGTGCTGAAATGTTGGAACAGGTTGCCCAAGGAAGTTGTTGAAGTTCCCTGGAGTGTTGAAGGCCACATTGGATAGAACCCTCAGTAACCTGATCTAGTGAAGGTGTCCCTGTCTATGCAGGGGGGTTGGAACTAAATGATCTTTTAATTTCCCTTCTAATCTTGGCCATTCTATGATTCAATGTTTCTAGAATGCAATCCACTAGTACCCCCAGGGTCTTTTTCCAGAGGACTAGTCTCCAGCAAGTCTTCACCCAGTCTGTATTCATATTTCCACTTGCCTCATGGCAAGGTGCAGGACCCTGAACTTGGCTTTACAGAACCTCATGAGGTTCACCTGGGCAAATTTCTCCAATCTGTCCATGTCCCTCTGGCTGGCCTTCTGTCCCTCCACTACATTGACTGCAATACCCTGCTTGGTGTCATCAGCAAACTTGCTGACGCAATCAAACTTAATAATGGCTTCTTATAAAAAAACCTTCAAAACAAACTGCAGGCTTTGGGCATCACAATAGAAACAAGGGGTTTATGCTAACTTCTTGGCCAGAAGTGAGAAGCCAATTGAATGGAAAAGTAGAATTGATGAGCTTTTGTTTAGACATTAGATTGGGGATTATCTCAGTTCTGAATTGTTGATTCCCAGATCTGGAATAGTTGACTAGAATAACAGGATCCTCTAGTGACCTACTTATTTGCCATAACTTAGTTGCCAGTCTTAGAAAGGAGTCACCCCCTAGACTTAACGCTCTCTCTCGACTTGCTTAGTAGTCATTGATCATAGAATCATAGAACCATTTAGGTTTGAAAAAGCCTTTAAGATCATGAGTCCCACCATTAACCCAGTCCACAAGTAAACCATGCCACTAGACACAACATCTACATGTCTCTTAAATACCTCCAGGGATGGTGACTAAATTACTTCCTTGGGCAGAAGTAATTTATTTCAATCCTTTCAGTGAAGAATTTTTTTCCTAATGCCCAGCCTAAACCTTCAACCTGAAGCATTTCCTCTAGTCCTATTGCTTTTAGTTTGGCAGAAGAGACAAATACCCATCTTGTTACAAACTCCTTTCTGGTAGTTGTAGGCAATGATAAAATCTCCCCTGAACTTTCCTATGAACACAATCCCAACCCAAGCGATGCCAGTGATAGATTCTGTCCAAGCCTAGGAGCACCACACAGCATGCAGAATGAACTAGCTTATTCAAAACCTCTGATAAAAGCAGCATATGGGTTTCCAAAACCAGATCTCATTTACAATGTGCATGAGCCACAGGCAGAACATACATTTAATTGCTTCTGGGACTAAGGTATTATCCACACTATAGGTCTAAAGTGCTGTCTGTCTGATTTGGAATAATGACTGACCACTGTTTCTTTGTTTTCCCATCCAAAATCATGAAAATACAAAACCTTTATAGATCTCTCACTTCTTCTTGAAGAAACTTGAATGTTTCAGTTGTTTTGAGAGTTTTCCCCTTCTATTACACTCCCACACCAAATCACTAAGAGCAGTGAACTGAGAAATTAATTCTGACCAGCTGTTCCTGTTGAAGGGAAAGAACATAATAGTACATGCCACTGAGCATCCATTGCCACTGGAGAAGGGAGTATTTTTACTGTCTGTATTCTACCTTTTGATAGTCCTTCAGTATGTACACATAGCTGATCAAACACGCCAGTCATACTAGATGCTACTTCAGAGGCTGTGTCTCTTAATAGTTGAGGTCTTGAAATTGCTGGCATGGAATGGTCAACAGGCAACTGCCAGAAGAGGATGTCTCTCTAACTCTTACTGCTTTAGTTTCTGTTCCTATTTGGCCTACTTTACTTGTATCCTGCTTGTGCCTGCAGAGCACTTGATCATGTCAAACATGCAGACTGAAAGGTCTGCAGGGTCCAATTCCCCATGGAAAGACTACCAAAGTTCTTACTGTAGCAATACAGATTGAGGATGCAGAATCCTCTTTTTTCCTATGACATGGTGCATCTGCTTCCCATGGAAGCCGAATAGAGCAGATATTTATAGGAGTCAGAAAACGAACAATGCAACTTTCCAAATTCTGATGGTGAAT
This sequence comes from Upupa epops, assembly GCA_013397515.1. Classification (NCBI taxonomy): domain Eukaryota; kingdom Metazoa; phylum Chordata; class Aves; order Bucerotiformes; family Upupidae; genus Upupa; species Upupa epops. The sequence continues at coordinate 50,971 of VZRI01003120.1, forward strand.
TGTATAGCCGGTACATAATGTTCTCATCCTTCTGATGCAATTACTATTTGGAAAAGAGGAGAAACATTCCTGAAATTGCCCTATATTTACAATAGCAAAAAAGACTTATTTTAGTTAAGGTCTGTTCTTAATACAAGTTGCTGTACAACTCCTATACAAGTTCTGGAAGATCCTTCACCGGCAGTATTCAAGGCCAGGTTGGACGCAGCTCTGAGTAACTTGGTCTTGTGAGTGGTGTCTCTGCCCATGGTAGAAGGGCTTGGAACTAGATGACCTCTGAGATCATCTAAACCATTCTATGATTCCATGATTTAATCTCCATGCATGGCCTATGTGAAATAGATTACTTTGCCTTGAGTTAATGTAAGTCAACAAAACACAAAGCAGTGTGAAATCTTTACTATGGCTACATATTTTCCTTCAAACTGGAAGAGTGGCAACTCTCTTACTGGAGAGGATTTTGGTAGTGTTTTAGATACTGCTCTCACCGCAATGAAAACAATAACTCTCACCCTGTACTGGGCACTGGTGAGGCCTCACCTCGAGTACTAGGGATAGTTCTGGGCCCTTCACTTCAAGAAAGAGATTGGAGGGGCTGGAGGCGTCCCAGAGGCACTAGAAGTCTCAAGAAGGGACTGGAAGGAAAGGCTGATGAGGAAAGACTGAGGGAGTTAGGGTTGTTTAGCCTGGAGAAGAGGAGACTCAGGGGGCACCTTCTCCCTCACTACAACTCCCTGAAGGGAGACAACCAGTCATGTGGGGGTTGGGGTCTTCTGAGGGTGTCCAGAGTAGAGCAATGAAGATAATGAAGGAAGTAGAACACCTCCCTTATGAGGAAAGGCTGAGAGAGCTGGGTCTCTTTAGCTTAGAGGAGACGGAAAGGTGACCTCATTAATGTCTATAAACATGTCAGGGGTGAGTGTCAGGAGGGTGGGGCCAAGCTTTTCTCAATATCATCTAGTGATAAGACACGGGACAATGGGTGCAAGCTGGAACATAGCAGGTTCCATATAAATAACAGAAGGAATTTGTTCACAGTGAGGGTAACAGAGCATTGGAACAGGCTGCCCAGGAGGTTTGTGGAGTCTCCTTCTCTGGAGGTGTTCAAGACCTGCTGGATGTGTTCCTGTGCAACTTGTTCTAGGTGATCCTGCTGTGGCAGAGGAATAGGACTAGATGATCCTTCAAGTTCTCTTCCACTCCCTAATGATTCTATGATTTTATGATCATTAGTCACAGGATGAGAGGGCAGGGCCTGAAGCTGCCAGGGGAGGGTGTTAGGTTGGATGTTAGGAAGCTCTTCCTCACAGAAAGGGTGATCAGAGACTGGAATGGACTACCCAGGGCAGTGGCAGAGCACCCATCCCTGGAGGTGTTTCAGGACAGACTACCTGTAGCACTTAGTGCCCTGATCTCGCTGATGTGATCATGTCAGGCCATAGGCTGACTTGGATGAGCTTGGAGGTCTTTTCCAGAGTCAATAATTCTGTGATTCTGTGGTCACAAAAAGGATGAGAAACAAAAAAGTTATTATCTCTCATTTTATTGCAGTATGCAGTCATGACTGTTTCAAGCAGCCCCCTTAGGCTACTGGTGAAGCAATCAGTAAGTAGCAAGGACAAATGCAGTCAAACGGCTGCAGAGCTGCATAGTAAAAAAGAGTGATGTGAATCCATTGTAACTCCCTGAGGTGTTATGAAGCTTAATTACTATTTGCATATGCTTGGTGATCTTCAGCTAAAAGACAATATGTTCATGGGAAGCATTATTAGTATCACTGTTGCTGCTGGCTAGTACAGCCCTCATAAAGTGACAAACCAGCCAGAAGAACATTCAGGGATTCTCTTTCCTCCTGCTGCAGTATACAGAAATGGGAAACCTACTGCTTTCCATTCTGCTGCAACAGAATCCTTCAGTGATTATAACCTGCTGGTGAGGGATGGAATAAACCTGTCTAGAAAAGAGAAAAGAATCTTCAGTAAGAAGCTGGGCAACTTAATGAAATGAGCTTTAAAATGAAGGCTCTGGGAGTTTGAGTCCAAAAGAGAAATTCTCAGTCAAGAATGCATTCAACCTGAGGAATGCATCTAGGAAAGAACCAGAAGGAAACCACCCCTCCCTTTGCCCCCACCATGATATATCTTCCCCGTCCCCTCCAGGAAAACCCAGATGCCCAAGTTACTCTGCAATGCCCAGACACTACTAACACTCACAGTAAGGGGAATAAGCAGGAAGAACTAGAGATCTGTGTGTGGCTGCAGGGCCATGATCTCATTGGGATTACTGAGGTAGGGTGGGATATCTCAGGTGACTGTAATGCTGTCATGGAAGGCTGTGTCAAGAAAGAGAAGCTGACAAGATCGGGTGGTGGAGTATCTCTTTATGTGAGTGAGTGAGCACCTGGAATGTGTCAGGTTCTGCCTAGGAAAGGATGAAGAACCAGTTGAGAGCTGATGGGTAAGAATCAATGGGCAGGGTAATGTAGGCGACACTGTTGTGGGTGCTTACTATGGGTCACCAGACCAGGATGAGGAGGTTGATGAGCCCGTCTGCTGACAGCTGAAAGCAGCCTCACAATCACAGCCCTTGGTCCTTATGGAAGACTTTAACTACCCTGATTATTTGCTGGAAAGGTGACACAGCCAGGACCATGCAGTCCAGGAAGGTTCCTATGGTGCATGAAGGACAACATTCTAACACAAGTGGTGGAGAAACCTATTAGGAGAGGTGCACTGCTGGGCTTTTATTAACAAATGAAGAAGGACTTGTTGGTGATGTGAAGGTTGGGAGTAACCATGTCTGCAGTGACCATGAAGTGGTGGAGTGCAGAATCCTGCAAAGAACAAGTAAAGAAACAAGCAAGATTTCAGCTGTGGTCTTCAGAAGAGCTAAATTTGGCCTCTTCAAAGATCTACTTAATGGAATAACATGGGTCAGAGCTCTATAGGGAAAAGGTGTTCATGAAAGCTCGTCAGTGTTCAAACACTCAAGCACAAGTTTGAGAAAGCAAGCAGAAAAAGCAAGAAACCTGACTGGATGAGAGGATTTTCTGGGAAAACACAGAAGGAAGAGAAAAATGTACAGAATGTGGAATAGGAGTCAGGTTTGCCATGAGGCGAGCTGATCCGGAATTACATCTGGCAAGGGATATAAAGGACAATAAGAAGGGCTTTTTCCAGTGTATCAATAGAAAAAGGAAGACTAAGGAAAAATCTGGACCTGCTGATGAATGAGATGGGTGCTCTGGTGGTGGAAGACACAGAAAACACTGAGTTATTGAATGCCTTCTTCGCTTTGGTCTTCATTGCTAAAGCCAGCCCTCATGAAGTCCAAGTTCTAGAGATAAGAGACAAAGTCTCTCAGTAGAACACCAGGTTAGAGAGCTCTTACCTAAGCTGGACATCTATAAATCCATGGGGCCTGGTGGGATGCACCTACCACAGGTGACAGATAGGAGAAAGGTGGCAGATGTTCTTGCCAGGTCATTTTCCAACAACTTTGAAAAGCCATGGAAAACAGGACATAATCTCTTGAGGTCCCTTCCAACTCTGACATTTTTGTGATTCTGTGAACAGCATTATGCACTATGGCAAGTTAACCTAGCCTATAATTAGAGGTCTTGACATATTATCAGGTTATAAGCCAAATCCTGTGTGATGACATGGACAAGAAATCCTGCTTTGGTATCTCAGTATACTTCAAGATGCAATATACTTCAGACTTGCTTCCTATCTTAACCACTGCAAGAATTAGGATTAGAAAAAGCCCTCTTCATGATAGTATATACTCCTAATTGGAAGTCAACACTACCATCCCTGAGAAGAAAGTACTGAAATTCTTCACAATGAGGTTGGTGAGATACCGGAACTGGTTGCCCAGGGAGGTTGTGGATGCCCCCTCCCTGGAAGTGTTCAAAGTCAGATTGGATGGGCCTTGAGCAACCTGGTCTAGTGGAGTGTGTCCCTGCTTATGGCAGGGGAGTTGCAACTAGATGATCTTTAAGGTCCCTTCCAACCTGAACCATTCTATGAATCGAAGAATCTCTGTCACAGGAGATATAGTGCAAAACAAAGCAGACACTGAGTATTCAGATCACAGATGTCTGTCTCATCTGTTAAATGGATGATGTACAAATTGTTCCCTTCATATCTAACATACCAGGGAAGCTTTTCCAGTGTCTTTCTGTTATGAAGACATTTAGAAAATTAAAATATGATATAATGATATAAGCTAGAAATGCTTAAGCTAATCACAGAATCACACAGGATCACAGAATTAATTGAGGCTAGAATACATATCTGAGTTCATCAAGCCAAGCCTATGACCTAAAATCATCAGCCAGACCATGGCAATAAGGGTCACATCTAGCCTGTCTTTATACCTCCAGGGATGGGGGCTCCACCACTGGCGCGGGCAGTTCATTCCAGGCTCTGATCACCCTTTCTGTGATGAAGGGCTTCCTAACATCTAATCTAACCCTCCCCTGGCAGCTTCAGGCCCTGCCCTCTCATCCTGGCACTTGTTGCCTGGGAGAACAGCCCAAATCCCACCGAACTACAACCTCCCTTCAGGAAGTTGTAGACAAGAAGAAGAACCCCCTGAGTCTCCTCCAAGCTAAACACCCTGCTTCCCAGGATTAACAGCTTAGCCAGACAGCAGCTGATACAGTAGAAAGTGACAAACGAATAGCCTTACAAACTTAGTGATTCTATGATTCTCAGTGCTTGCAGTCACATTCTAGAGATCTGGTGATACAGCAAGAGAATTCACTCAGCAGTGGAGGGAAGACAAGGTTTCCAACCCACCTGAGAGACACTAGTCATAAAAAGGACAGACCTGCTATGCTTCTAAATTAAAAGAATAATCCACTTTTTGGCAGTATCAGGGAATAAATTCTCTTCGGTTCCTTATATATCAGTTAAATGACACATATCATGTAGCTCTCAGGTAGACACTCATTCTCAGTGAACCACCTGGAAGTCAGGGATCAGTTATGGACTAGGGACAGGTGGCAGTTATTGGCATGAACATATCAGATGAACATATTTTTGCCATGTACTCATTAGCATTTATTCATACCTCAGACATCAGAGTATCTTCTTTTATACTTGGAGTATCAAGCAGATGCATCTGCTGTACAAACCATCTTTTTATAGAGTTGGCTTAGCAATAGTGACAGGATGCCCTGCAACTGGGCTGTTTGGCTATTGGGCTACTGGTACCAAAATGATACAACTCACACATCACCTGGACAGGGGAGAAGTGTAACAAAGAAAGTGAAAAGAAAGCTGAAATGAGTGTATGAAAAGATGAAAAGGCTCTTTTTACTCCATCTGGCAAACTTCAGCAACACAGGTAATGTTTTCCTCTGCCTGACAAGTGGAGATAAGAGGATTTAAAAAAATTTAAGTACAAAATGATGTAACACATTCACTTGCAAATGATGTTCTGATTTGAATGCCTGCCTACCTCAACAGAATTTTACCATCTTCTGCCATCTCTTGTTCCATGGCCTGTGGTCACACAGAGATTTTTAGGTAGCACCTGCTTACACATTCCCTCAGTCATTTGTCTTCCAGAATGACCTTAACGCTTAATCTTTACTCCCATGTCCTTTATTCCCCAAATATAGACATTTCAGTTGTTCTCTTCTGAAGCCACTCAAATTTGCCAGCTTCTTCACTAAAAAACAGTGGCCAGTGAATACCATTGTCCAATAAATGCATCTAAGTGGAAAAAAGAGAGAAAATTTATCTAACATCAATGACTTCTGGTAGTCCTCACTTTGTTTTACATACAGTTCTGCTATCAACAAAAGTTAACAAACTACAAACTCCCTTTAAAAATGTAGTAAAATGCTGAGACTGAAGCATGCAATACCATTTGGAGAACCTAGATCCTGATTATACCATGCCAGTCCAGTCCACTCCACTCCAGGCCAAAGCTTACTCTTGTGTGAGCCAGGCTCTGTTTACCTATGGTCTTTCACTGGCATCACTCCTATGAAACAGAACTTCCTTAGAGCCAAACTGCAAGCCTTAGTGGCTCACTAATATTTATGCAGTATTTTATAGCGATTTTTGTTATTGAGGCTGGAATAGACTCATGAGACCATCAAGTCCAGTCTATGACCTGACACCACCACATCACCATGGCACTAAGATCCATATGCAACTGTCCTTAAACAACTACAGGGATGGAAGACTCCACCACTACCCTGGACAGCCCATTCAAGAGTCTGATCACTGTTTCCCTGAGGAAGGGCTTCCTAACATTCAACCTAACCCTGCCCTGGCAGCTTCAGGCACTGTCCTCTTGTCCTGTTATGTTGCCTGGAAGAAAAGCCCAACACCCAACTGACTACAACCCCCCTTCAGGGAATTGTAGAGAGGGAGAAGGTCCTGCCTGAGTCTCCTGCAGGCTAAACTCCAGCTCCCTAAGCCCCTCCTCATAAGGCCTTCCTTCCAGAAGCTATGATTGAGAGTATTATTCTTAATATTAGTGATAATTTGTAGTTCACAATAAAACACTACAACAAACTACCAAACAACTTTTTGGGAGTCAATAAGTCACTGTTGGGTGCTTTGAGCAATACAAATAAATCTATGCTGGGCAAATAAAGTGTCAAATGCTACCAGATCAGCCCATTGGGGTGGTATGCTCCTTTACAAGGACTGAATGGAGGATGCCACTGGACAACTAATAACAGAACATTTGTCAGGGAAGTGACACTAGTCAGTCAGTCAATGTACGGGCAGGGTTCTGGACTGAAAAAGACCTGGCAGAAAAAGGGATGGATATGCTGCGGCATATATGGTCTGGCAAGGTAGTAACATTCCAGACTCACAGGAAAGGCTTACATTCTACTTCTTCTGGGTACTGCAAATAGCCCTTGGAATTCAGCAAGAGTGGAGCTATACACCATATACTTTTCTCTTGTTTACCTGCTCATTGTGGTTTTCAGATTAACAGAAAATTGCCACTATCACCTCTGACCTTTGCACATGTTCCACCTCCCTCACATGAGCAAACTAGCAAGTGCCACCGGGAACTGCTACAGTGATAGATTTTAAGATAGATATACATATACACATACATATATACATTCATATTTCCACCACTAGAGGCCTGTAATGTGCTGTATATTTTGCAAAATCCACATAATCTGTCAGCAGCAGAACAAAAAGTACAAAGCTGCATGTTTGAAAATAAGTTTCTACATATTTCCATTTTTAAAGACCACTATCTGTCAATGACAGAACAAGCTCAAATAAACAGTTATTCAGTGGTTTAATATAGTCATAAGGAAGGCCCCTTAAAAATAAAATCAGACCATGTGTACACATGAGCAATTTTCCTTCTCTCTCTTTGAAACTCATGGAATAGACTGATACCTTGTTTAATATTGTTCAGGTTGGGATCTACTGAACAGACACCCAATTGGCCAGTTTTAAATTAGGAATAACAGGAAATGTTGGTATGTGCATTTGATTTGAAGATACAGCACATCTGACATCTTCTCTGTTGTTGGTAGTCTGAAAAAAATAACTGGTTTATGCATGCAGGATAGACTTGATGCCACCACAGCATGCATTTCTTCTACAATATCTATGAAATGGGTATTTATGGAACAATAGTGCTGTCTACAATGTTAGGGGGTTATATTTTTTGTCATGTTGATTTGGCCATTTGATCACTGCCTTGCTCTGACAGGGAAATAATTTCCTCAGATATAAATCAAACTTTCCTGTGGATTTCAGAGGATCTCAGTCTAAAACTGAATCTGTTTGAGAGAAAAAAACCCAAGCTGGTGGTTTTCTGTTCCTGAAATCCTCCAAGCTGTTACTCCACGTCCAATGGTTACTCCTTTATGAACTAGCCATAGGTACATGGGTAGATCCACTGCCATTCCAGAATATTAATTTCAGAGCTCTTGTTCCATACTGAATAGCACATTTCTTCACAACTTGCTGCACACATTTCACTGGAAGTGTTTGCAGAATAGTGAGAAATGGCAGCAGAAATGTCTTCCTGAGATAAAGTTCATCACATCTAAGTTTACCTACCTAGAAGTTAGATATCTTCAGCAAATGCACAGCCACTGGAGACACATGAGTGATATTAGGAGGTGAGTCACCATGCCTGTCAGATCTACCACAGGGCATCATGAATCACCCATTATCAGTGCCAGCTTTTTTACTAACAAATAAGGAGGCCTAGACAATTAACTCAGACTTTATGTCTAAATATCAGACAGTTCACACTAGGCATTTCTTGTCCCTTTTGCTGCCTCCAGTCTTGTATATTGACAGCAGTTCTGAAAATACCTGGGTCTGAAGCTCTTTGCTTAGGGTACTGTGTAGTAATTTCTCTCTGTGAAACATAATGCAAAACAAGCAAAACCTAGTGTAAAGAAAAGGAGAGGCTTTGATTTGCTGGTGTTTTCTCCCCCATTACTGAGTATGTAAATGATTACATAAAATATGGGAGAATCAGACTTATCCACAGTCCCCAGGCCAGTCATCTACCAGCTGAATGAGCACACAGGGAAAATAAATGACTGAGATCCCCACAGCAGGTGCTGTACTTCTCTGCTCTGCTCTTCCCCACTGCCATCACCTTCTCTGAACAGAGAATCCAGGGTCATTGTAGAGATTGAGAGAAGGAAGGCAGTGATAAAACGAAAGAAGTGGGAGTCTGGATGGTGGAAGCCCCTCCCTTGCCATCCAAGCCAAGGACTGAAGGTGACTCATCCTCCTCTGCACTAGCTCTTGTTCAGCTCCTGCAGTGGGGAGCTTCATGGACTGCTCTTCCTTCTCTTTCTCTTTCCCTCCCTCCCCTAGGAGATGATCCAAAAATTCCTCCTTCTTTCTGTGAATGGCTGGCTTTCCTCACATCTCTTCCCAAGAAAGCAACCTTTTCTGCTTGGTCACTGGTGTATCCAAATCCTGTTATTATGCATTGCTGCTGGCACAGTGTAAGCCTTTAGGCATTTACTGCAGAACAGCAGCGCAAATCTGACATGCTTGGTAGAGCATGCATTCACAGGCAGGTTCTCAGCACATATAAATTGATGTGGCTCCAGAGACGAGATAACCCTCAGTACTCACTTGGTCACTTGAGACAATAAATGCAAAATGCCACTGCAAAGATTTTGAAGGTGGACTGGTTTTAAGTAGGGGTAACTTTGCTGATTGTAAAGCTGTGTTGCTTTGCTTTGCTGATTGTAAAGCTGTGCTGCTTCCAATTCCCATAAGTATAGGAATGTTTGATAACAGACAATAGTGTGCTTCAGCATACAGTAAACCCATCTTCCTATAAACAGAAAGGAGGTGTCTTCTAAAATTAAAGGTCATTGTAGTTAACAGTGTAATATACTGAATTTCCATATTGAAATATGGCATACTGACATATTGAAAGCTGATAAACAAATCATCAGTGCTCAAACTCCTAACAGGAAAATGCAGCCAAGCAAAATTATGCTGCCTTACCCCAGCTGTAGATTTGGTACAGTAACCCTAAGGAACAGAGACCATATAAGTCTCAGTGCCCCTCGCAGAGTTGCGCATTTACTTGTTCTGCCAATGCACAAGAGCCAGAGGACTCAGTGACCCTGGGAAGCTAATCAGCTTCTAACTCCAGGAAATTCTCTCCATAGGAAGCCAGCATTCCTTTTCTGGGGTTGCTAAACAATGTATGCACCACTGAAATCATCAGGAGAGGCTTGCTTTCTCCCTTTCTCAGGACTATACCAGTAAACTGATGCAAATGTTACAAAAAGATATTTGGGAAGCACAGAGCCATTCTCTCATCCTAGAACAAGTCCTTCAGCCGAGTCAAGGCTGCCTTTTAGACAAACAGCTTAGCTTTGCACACAAGAGACTCCCTCAGCTGCTCTAAACAGATGTGGTTGGCTCTAACATCAAGGGACACCAGCTGATGCTCAGGTCAGACCTTTTTTCTGGACCCCTGTGTTTCATAGGATACCAGTGCCACACTGCTGGATTTTACACAGTCTCTCAATTCCTCAAATGATTATTAACCACAACTAAGCCTTCTGGTGATGGAGGCTGAATGGCCCAGTGCCCTCCCTATACTACACTGAAAAAACATGGGAGCCATCAGATGAAAAGAGCTGGTAGCAGTCTAGCAGCTAGGGCTGGAGATGAAACCCACCATTTCAAAGTTCATTTTCAACAACTCTGCAAAGAGCTTTCCTTAGCAGTTCTGGAAACCTCTGCCTTCTCACATAAAATGTGAAATCATACCAATATTCTTAGATAAGTGAGCTCAAACCACCACTGAAAGATGTGCAAGCATTCCCTTCTCTGGGTCTGCCTACCTTCTTTGGGAGGGAAGGGATCCACCCAGTTTTGCTGGAGTCTACTACCATAAGCATTTGAGATCTGGAAACATTCCCTCATTTCTCAGCCTCTGTACCACCGAGTCTTTAACACCAATTTTACAAATGATTTCTGAATTAGGTTCTTAACACAGATGCCGAAAATACCTGCAATAGGCCAGTGTAAATGGTCTTGGGGGATTTTGAGCCCTTATTTGTTGAAATGGAGTTTTGCCACCTCTGTAAAGCATTTAGATTAGTAGTTGTATCAAGCTGAGATATTGGGTAGTCAGCAGACACATCCTGTGGGAAATCATCTCCCAGGTCTTCTTTGTAGAGAATATCTTTCCTCAGAGACAAGGAGTTCATAGTTATAAAGAATTAATCTATACCATAAACAAGAAAGAAGAGTGAATTTGTTTCTAGATGGGCTAATTAGCTGTCTATCTCAGCAACTTTTTCCATGGAGCATCACCATTCACTGACAGCTTTGGATTGAAGTTAACTCTCATCTTACCAGTGCAGAGTTAGCACCAGTTTTATCCGTACAGACAGTGAGAAATTTTATGACTAAAACAAAACCAAAACCATACCCTCAAGAAACCTGAAGACACTGAAGTATCAAAATACAAGAAGTTCAAAGTTTGGCTTTGATCATTTCATATGAAAGAGCCTCGGAAATATTTTTGCATTATTAACCAACATTTATCTAAATGAAAATAGTTTCTGTAATGTTAGAATGGCTGTGAGCTTCCAATTTCATTTGAAATTAATTTGACTTTAAAGTATTCAGCACATTAGAAAAGTTACACATGCAAAGTATTTTAGGCTTTGCAAAATGAAATTATTCTTGTAGAGCCATGGAGATATTTCAGATTCACAAAACCCTAGCTAAGAGATTCTGCTGAAGCTATACTGATTGTTTGAAAAGACATTGGGAGATGTGCTGACTACATACACTAGGAAAAGAAAATCACTGTAAGAGTGGCGTAGTGCTGGAACGGGTCTTCCAGAGTTATGGTGAAATCTGCATTCTTGGAGATTCTCAGATCTTGACTGGAGTGCAAGTCTGCTTGTCAGTAAGCAGGATGGAAGACTGCAAATAAACTGCAGGTGTGCAAGAGCTACCAGTTTTGTGGAACACATGCATAGTCAGTCCTTAATTGTCAGGAAATCACTAAAAGCTCATAATCCTGGTTTACCAGATTTTGAGGGAAACAGACAGCACAGCTACTGCAATAAAAAACAAAAGCAAGCTCTGCTTTCTAAATAAAAAGAAATGGCCACATTAAACTATAATTATTCAAAGCATTGAATCTTTCAGGAACATCATGTACCTTTACCAGTGCTGAACAGTGTCTGTACACTTGTTTTGCCATGACACTCACAAGAGTAGTTGAAAGTAGGATCATCCACTTGCTTGACAAGAGCCATATGGTGGGATTGGTAGGAAAAACAGACCCACACCTGCAGATAAACTTCTGTTAGGTGTACACACAGAGTGTGTTATTGAAAACACGAGTCCATGAAAAACACATCTGTATACTTGTAATAATGGCAAGTTTCACTTTCCTCCCCTTGCTTCAATTTCTTAGTTTACAGACATAACTAAGCTTTCTGCTGAGCACACATACTGGGAAGAGGTACAGCTAATGAACATAGTAGGCATGTGAAGCAGAGATTCCCTGCACACAAACACTTTCACTTCTGTGTAAATGGAAGTCTTTATGGGGCAGTGACAGCAACTCCTGCCATGATGGCACCCTTTCTATTCCTATCCAGAAGCAAAGTGGCTAGCAGAGACTGAGCATACTGTTCCGAATAATCCGCTATCAGCCCACACAGCAAATCCACTGAGGTAAAATGCTTGAGGAAGTTGAGGAGGAGCAGAGAGGAAAAGCAAGCTGCTACAGGAGTTCCAAAACTAAACACTAGATTTAGAACTTGTATTTGAAGCAGACAGGTGCTGCATGTGCAGCCTCTGCAGTGCTGCTCATGCACTACACTCATGAGCTGCACACTTCCTCATACTGGCATGCATGGACTTCTCTAACCTCTGCTTCACTTGTGACTTGCTACTACAGCTTCAGAGAACAGCTGTGCTCTTTGGATTCATTCCCCTTTTCTTCCACTATCACAACTCAGAGACTAGAAAGTGACAGCAAAATTAGAGTAGAATTAGGAATAGAATAGAAATATTCCAGTTGGAAGGGACATGCAACAATCATCTAAGCCAAATACCTGACCTCTTCATAACTTATCTGAAGTTAAAGGATGTTAAGGACAATGTCCAAATGCCTTTTAAACCCTGACAGGCTTGGGCATTGGGGCATCAACCACCACGAGGAAGACTGTCCAAATGTTTGATCACCCTCTCAGTAAAGAAATGCTTCCTGATGTCCAGTCTAAAAGTCATAAGGCTGAAGGATATGGATTTACTGCTACTGCTGAGACATGAAACTGATGACATTAAGAACAAAAGCTTGTTTAACCTCCAGGACTTTATCTCCAGAAATGTAGACCTGAATACCTAAGCTGCAGTTGCTGTTGTGCCATCATTCATGTTGTTTTTTGTCGTTTTAGTGAACAAAGAAATTTCGGGTAAGGATGTTCTAAGTAAAGACATGATGAAGACCAGTCATATCTTATTTTTCCTGTTTTAGCATAAGGGTGTATCTGAGGTCAAGGTGGCATAGAAATTACTTTCTTTCAGACTTTTTGCCACTCTGGGATTTCTGGCACTTGGCTTAGTTGGTGTAGAACTTTTTTCTCTTATAAACTACTCCAGTGAGTTAGGCATGAGGATCTAGACGTGAAAGACTGGTTGTTGCTGTGAAAGCTGTTGTTACTTCAGTCTCTGATCCTGATTGTGCTGGCCCAAAATTTCTTATGGGAAATAACTGTAAATCACTTCCAGTATTTCTCATTTTCTTAATATCTGTGACAGGGAAGAGACCTGCTGTACTTACAAATTAAAAAGATGTCATCCTCAAAAATCAAAAGACTCAGACTTCTTGCATTTTGGTGCACTTGCAGAGGGCATTCATATGCTTATATTGAAAGGGAATCCTGCCTCTTGTTTCCATCTCAAATGAACAACAAACATTTCCTTTGTGAATCAGCTGCAACTCTCTAAGCACAGAAGGTGACAGGATTTCCACTAAGGAAAAATGAGAGTCCTTCTACATCTATACTGTCATATGAAGAATAGCTGAGGGATCTGTGACTATTTAGCCTGGAGAAGAGGAGATTGAGGGGAGACTTTAGTGCTCTCTACAACTTTTTTCAAGTAGTTGTAGAGAGCTGGGGTTCGCTCTTTCTTCCTAGTGGTCAATTATAAAATCATAACCATAGAATCATAAGGGATCAGTAGGGAACTCGAAAGATCATCTAGTCCAATCCCCCTGCCACAGCAGTATCACCTAGACCAAGTTGCACAGGAACAGATCCAGGTGGGTCTTGAACATCTCCAGAGAAGGAGACTCCACACTCCCCCTGGGCAGCCTGTTCCAATGCTCCGTTGGCCTTAAGCTGAACGAGGGGAAGTTCAGGTTGGATGTCAGGAGGAATTTCTTTGCTGAAAGGGTTGTCAGGCATTGGAACAGCCTGCCCAGGGAGGGGGTTGAGTCCTCATCTCTGGAGGTGTTGAAAAGAAGGGTAGGTGTTGCATTTTGGAATAGGGTTTAGCAGTGCTGATAGGGCTAGGAAAAGGTTGGACTCAATGATCGTGAAGGCCTCTTCCAGTCAAAACTATGATTTTTCACACTCATATATCCTGTAGGATTCCCATGAGAATTTGAAGTAGGTTATTTGCCATTTGGTAGCATAACTCAAGGGGATTTTTAGGTATGAAAACAGCCTTTTGACCACAACAATCTAGTACATACAGTGAGGGTTGCTCTAAGCAACAGGAGCATTCAGTACATCTGGCATTTGATTCAAGCACTTCGACCCAAAGGCTGACGACTTCTAGCATTTCTTTGAATGCTGAAAAATTGGCAGAAAAAAAATTGTTCTTTTTAAAGCTTCTGCATTATGCTATAGTACTCACAGCAAGCCCTACCAATGTTTAGAACAGTAGGGTTATCACTGTTGAGCTAATTGAGGCTGTGCTGATTTGCACCACCAGGGCAAGTGACCCCAAAACACTGCATTTAAATTTTATTTCCTTCTCTGCTTCATCTTTCAAAAGAGCAGAATGCCTCCTCTTTGATAGTTGTAGAATATGGTGGCACAGATCAAGCTCTTTGAGTCTATGCGTGAACATAAAGAGTAAATGAAAACACACATAGACCCTTTGCTGATGACAAAGAGGTGGTGGATGGAGGTCTGCTAATACCAATAGTATTTACACACACTGCATGTCTTCCACAGTACCATCGCACTAATCTCACCACTAATATATCTCTTTACCAAGGCACTTCTACCTCCTAACGGAGCACTTTTGAACACTTAGGCATGTGGCATTTGTGCTGCAGCAGAAGTCACAAGCCAGTTCTGATGAGGGAAGCAGTGGTTCTCTTTTCTGTTCATCTCTCTGAGATGCAGCCCATCATCTCAGCATGTATGAAAATTTGCCTTTACTTTAGACATCATCATCTAACCTTCTGCTTACCCTACTTCTACAGAGCTTTGTGATGCCCATACATTCAACTGTTCTGCATACAGCACAGTTAATACCACACATAGTGCCCTGAACTCTGATTCACCCTGGTACTGCTACCTGTTTTCACCTCTGTGCTTTGTTCCACCAAATGATGTCTACTGAGTTGGTAATTTAACCCTGGTCTCCCTTCACCTCATTATATTATTCCTAGAAAGTTCAATTGACTTTGTAATAGAACAGCCTTATTTGCACAGTTCAGGGATACTTTCTAGGATGCAGTGACATTCCACACAAATTGCCTGCACTCCAAGTAGCATTTGGAGTATCACCAGGTAGCACTCTGCTTGGATGCAGAGTGCTGCAAGACCCCATAGATTTTGTACAGTTACAAGAACAAAGAAGCAAGTTCCAATATCTGTAAACCACTTGCTCATTCCTCTCGCTGGCTGTTGTTCATGACAAGGACAGAAATCATAAATCACAATTATCAGCAACACCATGTTCTCCTGTGATTCCCATTGAAACAGCATTGGAACAGACTTCGCAGTCTTAGGGGCAAAACCTTAGAAGCACAAGAAAGAGTTATCTTGCCTGTAAAAACTGAGACTGAGGAGAGCTTCAAATTTACAACAGGAGAAAGAAATTGGGAATATGAAAGGTATGCTACATGCAAGGATTTTCCACCCCTCAGTGCTTGGAATGAGCTCTGATGAGAGAGGCCAAATTGAACTTCTGCCTGAATCTTGCAGAAAGAAAACAGGCTAAGCTGTCAGATGCTGAACCATCAGTAGTCATACTCCCAGAATGGCTATCAGCTGCCACTTTGACATGAATCCAGCATTGTTTAGTGGCAGTTACCTTTGAGGACTGACATTCTCTGCATGAGAAAAATCAAGCTAAACTTTCAGAACTCTGGCTGTATGGTTTTTGCCTTTTTGTGCATTCCACAATTATTCATGTCAAACCTTATGCTGTGACTCAGCTTAATTAGCATTGCAAAGGTCACCTCAGAATAACTTAGGTAGAGCAAGTCCATGAAGTCTAAGTACCTCTGTGATTGAGCTTGGCCATGTTTTTGGTCCATGGAGAAGCCATTCTATTATCTGTTTAAGAGATTGCCACAACATATGCTGCAATTAGAGACTATTCTCCCTGCAGCAGGGGAAACAGTTTGAACCTACAATGGCTCTTTGGCTGCCATTGCTCATATATGTTGTATTAGCTTAAAGCATCAATCATTCTTTGCTCAGTTGGTCAAAAAAAGATGGTGTACAAAAGTGGAACTTCTGTAAATTTCATACCTTTACTTGCATCCAGAGAAGTAATCTTCCAAAACAGTACTTCTACTGTTTTTCTGTGCCTATGCATTGTATTTGAAGATGAATAGAAACTACTAAATTAGAGGAATGCTGGCTTTACACATCAAATTTAGTAATGCATATTTAATAGTCTGTCATTAAGATGATGTTGAGTTGTCTTTAGCCTCATAAATCACTAACTGTATCACTCAAATTCTGTCTCAATGTCTCATAGCCCAGGCAAAACTGTCTCTACACAGAACAAGCTACCCTGTATATAGTTCTTGCCTACCACCTGCAAGTGCAGCTTTGCCTGATATTTCTCTGTCTCATCCAGCAGCTCCCAGATTCTTTCTGAGGTGGCAAATGTGGAGTAACTATAATAAATTACTATTTCTAGTATTGCTGATAACAAAAATAATCCAGGCTTTATTGTCTACAGAGTGCCTGACAACCCCTCTGGGAACTAAGACTTATAGAGCTGTTCAGCCTCAATATTTAAAGACTTAAGTCCAGCATTAAGACCTAACTTTCAGTCAGAAAAGCTCACCATGGTTTAAGAAAACTGTGTGTGTGAAATATGTAGAATGAACTACAGATCTTGATCCACTGGTACTTGAATGGAAGGGGTTCCAGCATCTTTCAAGACTAGTACATTATAGTCAGTAGATGCGCAGGAGACTAAAAAGACAGAGTGCTTTGAATGGTAGCTATGCCCAAAAGAACTACTCATTCTGTCAGTTCTTATCCTCCTCCAAATAGCACAGGAGCATATTCAGTGTGGCGCTTCAGCCCTCCCAGGCAGCCCATCTCCACACTGAGAAAGGGACAGGTCATGTGGGAAGCAACAAACCAATGAAGCAGGAGTGAAAATGCTCATCAGGTGCCACTTGAGGAGTGCAGCCTTTGAACAGTACAGCTCGTTTGATGGCAAAGGGATAATCTATGCAGACACATTGAAAGCTGGGCTTTTCTGAGCAGTTGGAGGTCAGTTTGAGGGATAATTTTACATAATAGTCTCCTCAGGGCTGACTATGAAGGCATGATGAATTCAGATCACAAAGGACAGTCTTGACATGCAGGTTGCATGAATGTTGAAGGACAGTGCAGAGAACAAGACACCTGTTTTTACAGGCACATCCTCAAGCCAGTAGCTCCCACAACTGGCTGGCATGGCACGATAGCTAGGGCAATAGCCCTTCATAGTTTGGTGCAGTATGCCAGGGCAAGCAGGGTCATACAGACACTTCTTTCACTTCCTTCCTTCTCTTGGAAACCAGGGTTTCATAATGGTCTGAGCAACTTGTTACACAAGATTTATGCCCTTTATTTTCTAGATTAGCTGGTTTTAATACAGTGATTCTAATATTTTTTATGAATGTCCTTTACCCTAAGGATAGGTTCTGTGTAAATGTCAGAAATTGCTTATGTGCAGCAAGTTATCCAACAGATAATATGATATGATAATGTGACAGGGGAATCACTGATAATGATGTAGGTGGGAGGTGTTCACTTGGAAAAAGCCCAGGACAAGAACAGCATGTCCATGAAAAAGAAGGTTGCAGACAGCCCTGAGAGCATAGTCAGAGGCAAGCTCTGTGTGTGGGGCAGTGACTCATAGCTGCCTTTCAACAAGAACCACACTGTGGGATGCAGCCAAATAGTGCTTAAAAGCTGGGGATTTCTCCCTGTGCTGGCTTTCCTTCATTGCATCATCTCATAACAATGTTTACCTTTAGAACTTAACCAGTGACAGAAATTTCACCAGAAATACCCTCCTCCTATCTGTTTCCAACCATCACTTCCCTGGATTTCAGCAAGACTGCTCAAGGGAGGTAGAAAGCTGCTGGAAATTATTGTCCTCAGCAGCTTTGGGATGCAGCCTATCCCATGTGTAAGCACAGCCAGCTACTGCATTCACTTCAATACATAGTTCACTTGAGGCTAAACTCACTTTCTCTCAATTCCCACTGAACCAATGCTCACCTATAGCTCATGATCAGAATGAAGCATGGGAGTGGTGACGCATGCTTGGAGACACTTGGTGACACATGCTTGGAGACACTTCCTGTAATACAAAATAAATTTGAGAGGGGACCAACTGCCACCCAGTGGGAGCCACCTGAGGCACTTCAGTCCCTGGAAATGCCACCCTCTCCTCCATCATATGGTATGTTCAAAGCAAAAGGTTTGCCACAAGGTCAAGAACACAATAGCAGAAGCAAGGCAAAGATAATCCAATGGGTATTAGTGAAAGGATATGTGTAAAAAGAGGTCAGCTAGTTCAAGAGGAGACCTTTTGATGTTTCAGATCTGCCTGACATGTGAGAAGGCAGCTGACAAAGAGAGTTGGCAGCAGGAGCTCATTTTTCTCAGGCCCTTTTCCCCATGCCTGCTGCATGCAAAGTTAAGGACATATACAGCAATGCTGACCAGACAGACCTGCCTTGAAAATCCTTGTTTGTCAGTATAAAGGTACCCCAAGTCCTGCAGGATTAATGCAGTCAGTGCTAGGGAGGCCTATTTGAACACAAAGGATCCAGAAGTCATTTTCATTTTTGTTTCCCTGTCACCTGATCAGGATGCCCCCTTCTCTAGCTAGGGCTGGCATCCAAGGGCACAGACTCTGGTACTGGTCTACTGCTCTGCCTCCCCAGCTCTTCTTTCACCCACAGCAGCTAGCACAGCCCCACTCTTGCTAAGAAGATTAGAACCCTGAGGACTTCTACTGGAGGCTGCATATGGATCACAACTGAGAAACAGAGGGTGCCAAACAGCTGAGTCAGCCATGTCCTTCAGACAAGAGGCGAAGGGCAAAAGCTTTGCAATCGTACTGTTTGAATGCACAGCACAGCTTCATTATAGCTAACCAAGTCAAAGTCTAGTTTTAAGGGGTCAGAGCCACATATAAGCCAGTAGAATGACACATTACCATCCAACCTGGCTTGGTTCAGCGAGTATGTCTTGCTTTAGGGATGATTGAATTTGTATGTGGGAAGGGGGCAAGGACCACAAATCTGAGTGCCAAGTTTAAATACTAGAAATGCATTTGCTGGTTGAAGGGAGGTTGATGAAGCCCTGACATTCTGTTTGCATAGAACTGAAGCTGTGTAATTCCAGAGAGAAGAAATGGTGCTAGATACTGCTGAAAAAAAAGGGCTTAGCTGTACTCATGTTTCTCTACATTAGGTGTTTTTGGGGATGCAGAGAGCTCTCCTATCCACAATGCTTGTGGTGACATGTATTTCATGGTTCTCAAGCTCCCCTGCCTCCCTTGTTTTTTGACAGAGGGCAAAGGAAAACCTGCACTGACTTTGGAAAACAAATGCATTCTCAATTCAACCAGCTGCATCAATCCCAAACCTTTTGCAAAGGAAATTCTTGGTGAGCAATTCCACTTGAGACAGGAATCCACCATCCTCTGGCTAAAATGCTGCAATCCTGCTCTGATGACATTTCCTTACCACTGACATTTCATTTGCAACACCAGCATCTGCAAAGTCATCTAGACTTGGCTGCAGTCTCCTGCTCTTAACTGAAGTGCAGCTCCACAGCCACTGCGCATTAGGGCACTGGCAGGGCAGCAGAGAGCACAGCATACTGGGGATCATGTCAGGTTTGCCATGACCTTACAAAGTCGGTGAGCTTGCAGTGGTAAGGAGCCAGCAACTCACCCTTCCTTCTTTTGTGAGCCAGTTCCTTTTAGCAGAACACAGTGTTATGAGCTCCTTCTTCAGTTTCCCAGTTATTCTGATCCCTCATACTCCTCATCTCTGATAGAGGACAGAAATTACTGGATCACCCAGTCATTTCCAGTTATCATGATCCTGACTACTATGATATAATTCTAGAACGTGGACTTGGCCCAGCTCCAGAAGCCAAGTACTTAAGTTTGACATCAAATCTTTTTTCTCCTCCAAGTGTCACTGCATTTCTCAGACTACTAGCCTTCTTTATGCATGACTGTCCCAGGTAGTAACTTCAGAGCAGAGCCAGCCAGATCACTAAAAAATAGCAATCACACAATCCTGAGAAATTGCATACAGTGACATTTAATATAAACAAAGAAAAAAAGAAAAGGAAACTGGAAGAACACATCTGGATTCACTCATGAGGTCACTATTGCACTGAATATCATGCAAACATTCACAATCTTTAAAAACAATTCCCACCTGTTCTTACACAAACTAGGCTGAAAGGGATATCTCCATAGATGTGTGAAGTCATTTCAAGTACTTGTGACCCCTATATCTTGCGTCTGCAATGCTCTCATACTTACATAAGGATAAGGGACGAAAATCTCTTAAGTGACAGCTGCAATATAAGAGATTATTACTTTTTCCCCTTCTCATACCCACAAAATCCCTACAAGCCTTTTACTTGAGAAATTCCACTCTTACAAGTTCCAGTAAAAAATCAAGAGCTGAGGCAGAGGTTTTTTTCTGAGAGGGAGACAGAAAATTGCACCAGTAAGTTGCACTGTCCCCACTACTGGCACAGAAACAAGAAGTTCATGGGGGTACATGACAGCATTCAACAAAAGAGCTGGGGAAAGATATCCCTGCTGTGAGTGCAGGCACTGTTCCCACTGCAGGAAACAGAATACTAGGTAAGGCTTTCTAGGGACACCAGGATTAGCCAGGACAGATAAAAATGACAGTAACAGAAAATGAAATACAAGCCTTAGCAAACAGAATTCTCCTCTTAGTGATGCATGTCCTTTTCATTTGTGGGGCTAGTGCTGTCACAAACAAAGTGTCCCCAGGACTTCTGCAAAAGCACATGTGGTTTCATTCTCTGGTCACAAGACACACTTGCTCAGCTAAAGAAATGTTATCCATTTAGGGTAAAGACATCCTCTCCATTAAGATGTTCTGTCCTTGCCTGCCATCCATCCCAACCAAAAGAATCTCTGCTTATACAGTGCTAACACAGGTAGTTTACTGACATTTTAGAAGGGGTGAAGACTAGCACTTCACTAGACAGGCCTCCTCTCCTAAGAGTTCCCCAGTAGCTGAGATGATCTAGCTTTCTTCTGTACAGTCAAGTTCTTACACTAAATGGCAGAGTTGGTCCATCAGTACAGCCAGTTTCCATCAGTCATTTGTGCCACATGCTGTGCAGGCAGCTGTGAAACAAAAAGGTGCTAGAAGACAGTATTGGTAAAATAGCACTTATGAGACTATCCAGCTCACTGAAATGTATGAATATTCTGTTGAATCGTCTGCCAGCACCACAACAGCACAAAAATCATACTTGCTGTAGGCACGCTCCAGAATGGGTGGGTTTCACCATCTGTCTCCTGTGCACTGTCAAGAGCACAACAACTCACTCTGCACATGCTTTGGCAAGCACCAGCACATAGTAATGTCTCCAGGTCTGGCTCAGAGTGTGCAGATGCAAGCAAATAAGATTTATCAATTCATCACTGTGTTGCTTTAGATTTGCATTGGTCTAACTCCACTGAATTCCACAGAGCTAAGCTGGAGTAATACCTTACTGAACCTGCTGTTCCTTCCCCTACCCACACAAATTACCCACTGCAGCTGACAGCCTTCATACAGTGGCCTATGGGCAGGTGGGTTTATGAAATAAATTTTTTTAAGAATGAAGCACTGGCAGTGGTCTTTGTGAAAGTTTCTCAGTGGAACCACTTACGAAATTTACTAGGGAACCAGAGCAAAGACTAGTGATAAAACTTGGCACTTAGTGATTCGTATCCACATAATTCATTTTATCTTATAGCAGACAGCAGAAAGTGTTACTTATAGTAATCAAATGGACCAGGGAAGGGAAGCAACAGGATTCATGTTCCCTGACTCCCAGGCAGGCTAATCCTTTGTATCAGCTTTATAGACACTGTAATTATTTATGAAAAACAACATTTAGCCAAGTTAAGGATGACGAGACTGGTCAACAGGTCTTTTTCTCTCCATCAAACTTGCCCACTGTAAGTGGGCAGATCATGTTAAAGACATCAGATTTACAAATGCTGCCTATATTTCTCTTAGCAACCCTGACAGTTGCCAGGAAACAATTACTTGCTGTTACTACGGTGACACAGGGTACCAAAGCCACATGTCACAGAACACCCACCTGCAAAAGAATGGGAGAAATGCTCACCTTAACTCTCATAGGTGAGCAGGTGGGTACAGAACATATCCATTCAAGCCATAGAAATGACAATGGTGTAAATAGCCCAGTGTTCCTGCCACCAGTGGTCTAGAGCTTTGATTATCTGGACAGATAACTAGTACACTGTATCCTGCCAACACACAGAAGATGTTGCTAGGGAGTGATATGAATGCTAAGGAAAAGCTGAAAGTTTTGTAGGGCTGGCAAAGGCAGAACTGTGCAAAATACAAGGTGGCAGAGATCTATGAAGCTGTCCAGAAACACTGACACTGAAAACCAGCACACAGAGCAGGGAAGAGAAGCACCATGCTTTGGCTTGTTGGATGACACTACAGCATATTATAAAAGGAGCAAAAGTAGGTGAGAATGAGGCTTTTTTTTTCCTTCTTTGGTGCCGCCTTGGCACATTTCATGTCATGAGCAGTGTCACATCATCCTGCAGGGCCATACAGGTGACAATCCTGAATGATTGTGAGTTGGCAAATGTGATCCCCATATATAAGAAGGGTCAGAAGGATGATCCAGGTAACTATAGCCCTGTTAGCTTCAACTCAGTTCCGGGCAAAGTTATGGAACGGTTAGTGCTGAGTGCTATCATGCAACAACTGTGTGATGGCCAAGAGATTAAGCCCAGTCAACATGGGTTTAGGCAGGGTAGGTCTTGCCTGACTAACCTGATCTCCTTTTATGATCAAGTAACTCGACTGGTCGATGAGAGGAAGGCTGTGGATGTAGAGTACCTGGACTTCAGTAAAGCATTTGACACGGTCTCCCATGATATACTCCTGGTGAAGGTGGCAGCAAGGGGCTTTGACAGGAATATTCTATGCTGGGTCAGGAACTGGTGGGATGGACGAGCCCAGAGAGTGGTGGTAAATGGTGTTGCATCTACTTGGCGACCCATTACTAGTGGTGTCTCCCAAGGGTCGGTGTTAGGTCCGGTCCCGTTTAACATCTTCATTGATTATACTGATGATGGGTTGGAATCCATCATGAGCA